>PVJL010001800.1:0-98184 GCA_004026885.1 Lyroderma lyra
CCCCACACATACACACACAATCCACACACACACACTCCACACACACACCACACACACACACACACACACACACACACACACACACACACGAGTTCCTCTCCAGTAACTCAGGGATCAGGACTGGATGCCCTTCCTAAGACCTGCTCTGGACACGGAAGAAGAGCGAGACTGAGCTCAACCAGTCAGAAGCCATGATTTCTAAGGCACCGCCCCTAAGGGTGACCGGCCGCGCGTCACGCTCCCAGCTTAGCGCCACCTGGAGGTCGAGGCATGCAAATGCTGGCCTGCAGAGAGCGTTCTTTGCCCCCAGCCGGGTCACCTGGCCCAGCTCTGCGGCCAGTGAAGGAAGATGCGGCCTCCGCCTCCGGCACCGGTCAGAGCGCATAGTGGGCAGCCGTGGGATCGTACAGGGCAAAGCCGCTGAGGAGCTGTCAACAGCGATTTTTAACCTGTTTATCTCACGGTGGATTTTCCCGTGTCACTCAGTGGCCCTCAGTAAGGCCCTTGGGCGCTGCCTGCCCTCCTCTGCAGGAGGGGTTTGTCGGGGAAGAGGGGTCCAGTCAGGCTGGGGCGGCAGGAGAACAGCCTGGCATCCGGGAAGTCCAGGTGCTTCAGCACCTGGGGAAGGTGGGGGAGGGGGAGTGTAAGGAAGAGACATTTTTATTTTATTGAGCACTTACTATGTGCCCTGTACCATGTTAGATTTGTGACCAGGACAGCAGCTTCCTTCCAAAGGCCCAAGAAATATGGTTTTAAAAATATATTTATGTATTATTTGGATACCACCTACTAATTTTACACAGAGGAGAATTCCCTTTAGGCTCTTTTGGCCCTGCTTCTCTTGTCTGTGGCCAAAAAAAAAAAAAAAAAAAAAAAGTGCAAGTCGGTGGGGACAGCATGGAAAGGCCAAGGTGTGCCACCAAATTGGCCTGGGAAGGGAGATGAAACCCCGGTCTGATTAGCATCAGAGGAATTGTGAGAACTTGAAATACAGGTCCAGGCTTCTCCCCTGGTGGGTGAGGAAGGAGCTCGAGGTTTCTGAGAAATCTAGCGCTGGGACCGCTGAGATGGTGTGCCCAGTCAGGGGTGAGGGGGATGGACAGGGTGACGCCGGGGTCCTGCTCATGGCGGGTGGCAAGGAACGGTGGGTCTGTGTCAGCCACTACGTCAGGAAGTCTCAAGGGGCTCAAGCGGGTGGGGGGAGCCACTTCGTCCAAGGCCACCGTGGTGAGGAGAGGGGACTTGCTTCTTGGGCACCCAACTTAGCCCTGGTAGAGCCAGCAGCCACCCCAGGAGCTAAGATGTGCTCTTCCTGCCACTCCCTGAGTTGAGGGGCCCCAAACCCTGGAATCCTTGAGTGTCAAAGTAAAGGGGTCCATGCTGGGGCCAAATGAGGAGCGTCCTGGGCTCTCTGTATGGTTGAACAGCCAGCCTCTAGTTCCCCCTCTTAGTTCCAATTTCCTCCTAGTTCTCATGTCCCCAGGAACATGCAAATCCCAGTTTTTGTCAGGAAAAATGGGCTCCCATGGTCCAGGTGCCACCCCCACCCCCCACCCCGCCAGCCTCTCTTTGCCTCTCCACTGCTCTCCTGCCCCCTTCATGGCCCCCCAAATCCCCAGGGCTACAGGGCACATTCAGCTCCTGGGAATTCATTAAGTGTGGAATAAAAAACAAGCTTGGTCTCTAAGAAGTTTCAAGGTACATGGGAGCAGGTAGGTTTTCTCAGTGCTCCTTGGATACTGGGAACCTGACACGTTGGGGATGGATACTGCAAGGACAGGGCTGGGGTTAGACCTGCACAGGGACAGGGCTGTGAGCCCAAAGTCCTACACACTGCACGGCAGCCGGTGGGCAGACAAGCTGGTGTCCCGTGCCTCAGCCTTCTTCATGGGCCTGGAGGAGCCCAGGCCCCTCTGGGAAGCTCCATGCGGGCACAGTGGAGCCAAAGTCCAGGTCTGGTCCCACTCAGCCACTGACTTGCCAGGAGGCCTCTGTGGACCTCAGTGGCCTCGTCCTTAAAATTGGCACCACAGCAGCGGGACTCTGTGTCTTCAGGTTCTTCTTCCTACCACACGCCTCTTGTCCCAAAAGGGACTTCCAAAAATAGTTACATTTCCTGCACATCTGACATGTGGGTAGAGATGTGTACCTGTTGACTCTCTCCTATGGATCTCCCAAAATATCTGTGGCCGGCCCCAGCCTCATCCCTTGAGGATGTCCCCCTTTATTACATTTCTGGTTCCTACCTTCTCAGCACCTCTCTCTGTCCCTCCCACAAGTGGACCTATTACTCTGAGTCACACAGCCCCAAGCTGGGGACGGGGGGTGGGGGGCAGCCCAGGTTGCTGGCCATGTTCACCTGGGGAATGGGGATGGCTCTCCAGGTGGGACAGGGGACTGCCTGCTGCTGGCTGCAGAGCTCAGATGGTGCCAGTCCTGGAGTGTGGAAAGGGCAATGCAATTGGTTTCCCAGGCCTCGATGGTGTCGAGTCTGAGGCCGCTGGCCTGTGTGGCTCTGCCCTGCTCGGGGGAGGGGTGGAGGCGGATGGAGGAAGCAGGCCCAAGCTGGGCTGGGAGCTTCTGGGGGCTGGCTGGGGCTCTGTCTACCTAAAGAGAGGCAAAGGCCCTGAGTTGGTCCATTTCTCCCGGAGGTGCTGGGCACGCTGGGCTCTGGGTGTCACCACTTGTTTCCCTTCAGTCTTCTGCTCTTGCACTCTCCCAACCCTGTCCTCTCAGCGACCACCTGGAGGAGACGTGGGGCAAATCCAGCCACCTTGTCTTTCTTCCCCACTGTAAGCAGCTTCTAGAATGGCTTCGTGGTATTCAGACCCTTGTGTGATCGCCTCCCCGTGAGTGTGGGCTGGTCCTAGTGACTTGCTGTTCACTAGGAGAATAGGGCAAAAGCGGTTGTAAAAGTCTGCGTCTTCTCCCTTTCCCGAATACTCTCAATATCTCCTTCTCACTCTAATGACGCCTGCTGCCATGGCGAGCTGCCCTTTTGGAACTGAGGGCAGCCTCTGGCCAATTGCCTGCACTGAATTGAAGCCTGCAGCCCAACAAACTGTGAGGAACTGAATCTTGTCAACAACCACCATGTGAAGAAGCTTGGAAGTGCGTCCTTCTCCATTAAACCTTGAGATGATTGTAGCCAGACACCTCGATTGCAGCCTCTGAGAGACCCAGACCCAGAAGACCCCACTAAACCAACCGGAGATTCCTGACATGCAGAAACTGCAAGACAATAAGCGTTGTTTCAGCCACTGGCATTTGGGTTAATTTGTTTTGTAACAATAGATAACAAATACACTCCTCTTTTCTCAACCCCGTGACCTCATCAATGCTGAGTCCCTTTGCCCTTGGCGTTTGTTCTCTCTTCTGGTTCTGCCTTTGCCGCCTTGAACCTCCTTCCCTTCCCTGTGCCATCATTTCTTCTCATCCCCAAATTGTGGTCCACCCCTGCGTCTTTGGTCTGCACACCCCTCAGAGAAAGGCCATCCATGCATGGCTTCAATAATGAGTCAGTACTGTGTCTATGGCAATATTCTTCCAGTCATTTCCCCCATGCCACCAGCTCATCCGCGTGCGGTTCCGTTTCTCCTCTGGCCCCAGAATATATATTTTATCTGGATGTTACTATAACAACCCAAATCAGTGAATATGTTTCTGCTCATCATCTCTGTTTTCAGTCAGCAATAGATGTTCCCTTTGGAAGGCAGCTCACAGCTTCCCTACACCCACTGCTGGAGCCGAGCACACATCTCCTAGCTGCTGAGCTCCCTCCCTCTGAGTCAGACTCACCTTCCCTAAACATGACTTTCAAGATGTCAGATTGTCAATGACTCTCAAGTCTCCATATTTCCCATGGAACCTGCCTGATGTTTCCCACCCATAGCCCCATGGGACTTTAGCAAATGGACCAGGGTTTGAATGCGATTTCCACCACATTCTGCCTGGGTGCCCTAGTGCAAGTTGGTTCACTTCCTTGGCCTCAGTTTTCTAATCTGAGATGAAAAACTGGAAACATCCCAGATATCCTTCAATAGATGAAGGTTACTCCAGTTGTCTAGCTTTGGTCACCAACCTACCCTGAACCAGGTTCTACAGCCAGTGGGATAGCATGAATCACATGCCCACCCACATGTGGGTGTAGGAGGTGACATTGTGACTGATATATCCAGCCAGCACTCTGTGGAGTAGGGGCAGGGATGCCCCCAAAGCCAGGGGCACTGGCCAAACATATTACACTCCCCTGGTGGCTGCTTGCCTGACATCCATGTGCACCTTCTTTCTCTGTGTCAGCACTTTCAAAATGTCCTTGCTACTTGATAGTGGTGGCTGCACAACTTGTAAACATACTAAATGCCACTGAATTGTAATATTAATTTTTATTATTTTAAAAATAATTTTTATTTTTTAATTACAGTTGACATACAATATTATATTAGTCTTAGGTATACAACATGGTGATTAGACATTTATATAACTTATGAAGTGATCACCCCAATAAATCTAGTACCCATCTGACACCATACATAGTTATTACAGTATTATTGATCATATTCCTTATGCTATATTTTATATCCCCATGACTCTTTGTAACTACCAACTCATACTTCTTAATCCCTTCCCTTTCTTCACCTATTCCCCACCCCACCCATCTGGCAAACTGAAAAATGTTCTCTGTATCTATGAGTTTGTTTCTGGTTTTTTTTGTTTTTTTTTTTTTTGCTTTTTGGTATGTGGGTAGCTCCCTGACTGGGAATCGAACCCAGGCCGCAGCGCTGACAGTGCCAGCGCTGAAACCTTAAGCCACTACACCATCAGGGAACTCCTGTTTCTGTTTTTATCTGTCTGAGTAATTTCACTTAGCATAATACACTATTGGTCCATCTATATTGTAGATGGCAAGATTTCATTCTTTTATATGGTTGAGTAATATTCCATTCCATATGTGTACCACTTCTTTATCCATTTATCTATTTATGGACACTGAGATGGCTTGCATATCTTGGCTATTGGAAATAATGCTGCAATGAACATACAGATGCATATGTCTTCAAATTAGTGTTTTGGGTTTCTTCAGATAAATACTCAGCAGTAGAATTACTGGGTTCTTTGTCTCTTGTTATAACCTTTGTTTTATAGTCTGTGTGTGGTATAAGTATTACTACCCCATATTTTTTATTTGTTTGTTTTTATTTTCATGAAATATCTTTTTCCATCCCTTTACTTTCAGTCTGTGTCTTTTGATCTGAACTGAGTCTCTTGTAGGCAGCATATATAAGAGTCTTGTTTTCTTATCCATTCAGCCCTTATGTCTTTTGATTGGAGTATTTAATCCATTTACATTTAAAGCAGTCATTGATAGATATGTAGTCATTGCCATTTTATTAATTTTTATCTTGTTTTTTCTTCTTTTTCTTAAATTTCTTTAACATATCTTGTAGTATTGGATTGGTGGTGATGAACTCGTTTAGCTTTTTCTTCTCTGGGAAGCTCTTTATCTGTCCTTCAATTCTAAGTGATAGTTTTGCTGGGTAGAGTAATTTTGGTTGTAGGTCCTTGCTTTTCATCACTTTGAACATTTCCTGACAATGGCCTGCAAAGTTTTTTTAAATTTTTTAAAAAATTTCTTATTTTTCAAAATTATTTATTTATTTATTTATTGTATGTGGGTAGTTCCCTGGCTGGGAACCAAACCCAGGCCGCAGTGTTGACAGCGCCAGCGCTGAAGCCTCAAGCCACTACACCACCAGGGAACTCCCTTGGCCTGCAAAGTTTTTGTTGAGAAATCAACTGACAATCTATAGGAGCTCCCTTGAGCGTAACTAACTACTTGTCTCTTGCTACTTTTAAGATTCTCTTTGTCTTTAACCTTTAGCATTTTAATTATGATGTGTCTTGGTTTGGGCCTCTTGGGTTCATCTTGTTTGGGACACTGCACTTTCTGAGCTTGTGTGTCTAGTTTCTTTGTCAGGTTAGGTAAGTCTTCCATCATTATTTCTTAAAATAGGTTTTCAATTTCTTGCTCTCTCTCTTCTTCTGGTGCCCCTACAATGCAATGTTGGTATATTTGATGTTATCCCAGAGAGCCCTTAAACTATTTTCATTTTTTGGATATATGTTTTTCTTCTTTTTGCTGTTCTGATTGAGTGTTTTCTGCTACTTTATCCTCCAAATTGCTGATTTGATCCTCTGCTTCATCTAATCTACTATTTCCTCTAATGTAGTCTTCATTTCAGTTATTGTATTCTTCATTTCTGACTGGTTCTTTTATATATTTTTTTATCTCCATTTCTATCTTTCCTATCTGTTTGTTGAAATTCTTATTGAGATCATTGAGTAACTTTATAACTAGTGGTCTGAACTTTGTCTGGTAGATTGCTTGTGTCCATTTTGTTTAGTTCTTTTTCTGGAGGTTTATTCTGTTCTTTTATTTGGGACGTTTCTTTGTCTCCTTATTTTGGCTGCTTGTTTCTATGTATTAGGTAGAGATACTATGTCTCCCAGTATGGTTGAGTAACCTTATGTAGTAGGCGTCCTGATCACTAGCTAGTTGCTCCTGACATGTTCCTCATGTGGGTTGTGTGTGTGTCCTCCTGTTGTAGTTGAGCCTTGATTGCTCTTGGCATGTCAGTGGGAGGGGTTGACCCTCAGGCTGATTGGTTTTGAGGACTGGCTGTGACTATAGTGGAGGAGCTGTTGTGCAGGGGTTGACCCTACATAGCAGGATTCACTTTAATAGGGCTGTGGTGCCTGCCCAGTTTGCCCTTTGGGTGTATCATCTATGGAGGTAGCCTGGTGGTATTCTGGTATGGTCTGAAGCTGGCCACTGAATGTATTGGTTCTGGGGCCTCTTGAGAGGTGCTCTGGTGCAAGCCAAGGTCAGCTGCTGCCTGTGCTCTGCCTGGGGCCACTTGATATGAGCTACAACATGATCTGCAGGTAGTTGCCACTTGTGCTAGGCTTGGCGGTGACTGGGAGAAGCTAAGCTGCGAACATCTGCCACTAGTGCCAAACTTGGGGCTGCTTAGCAAAAGGTACTTGACACACTGAGGCTGAATGCTGCTTGTTTGGGGTTTGTAAATCATTGAGTGACTTTAGGAAATTCCACATCATGAGCCAAGACTTTTGTATAGAAAAAGCACAAGAAGTGGCTTGGATGAACCCAGTAATTGGGTGGGGTAGGGTCTCAAGGAATCACTGGGTGACCAAACAGAGTTAGCCAGATTGATGGAGACTCAGATATGGTGCCCTCCTGCATGTGCAGGCTGGGAAGGGAGGGCTCAACAAAGGAACAATGGCTTCTGCCAACACTTCTGTCTGGAACAAGCTTGTCCAACCCATGGCCTGTGAGCCGCATGCAGCCCAGAACAGCTTTGAATGTGTCCAACACAAATTCATAAACTTTCTTAAAACATTATGAGATTTTTTTTTTTTTTTTTTTTTTTTTTGCTTTTTGGTATGTGGGTAGCTCCCTGACTGGGAATCGAACCCAGGCCGCAGCGCTAACAGCGCCAGCGCCGAAGCCTTAAGCCACTACACCATCAGGGAACTCCCAAAAGAACACAGTTTTGTTTTTTTTTGCTTTTTGGTATGTGGGTAGCTCCCTGACTGGGAATCGAACCCAGGCCACGCAGCACTGACAGCACCAGCGGTGAAGCCTTAAGCCACTACACCATCAGGGAACTCCCAAGAGATTTTTTTTTGTGATTTTTTTTTTTTGTTGTTTTAGCTCATCAGCTATCATTGGTGTTAGTGTATTTTATGTGTGGCCCAAGACAATTCTTCCAGTGTGTCCCAGAGAAGCCAAAAGATCAGACACCCATGGTCTGGGAGAAAGCTGCCTCTTCAGTCCTAGCCCTGAAGCCAGACAATTCAGTTTCTCCCCATATGTCCCTGGTGCTTTTCATATTGCTGCCCCAGAGCTGGAGCTCAGAGTGAGTGAGTTCATCAGCAATAAGTCGGCATGCAGGCCTTCAAGAGGAACGCTTGGAACTCCAGCAGCTCTTCATCTCACTCAGCCACAATGTCCACTGTTTTTCACAGCCAGAAGTTGTGGGACTTCTCTTCCTGAGATTGGGACCCTGGGCTGAGGAGTCTGGTGTGGGGCTGGGGCCCCTCACTCCTCAGTGGGGACCTCTGCAGCCGAGATAAGCCTCTTGATCCTTAACTGACACATGTGGGTGTGGGACCAGCCTGTTCGGAGTCTCCACCCCTCCTACCAGTCTTGATGTGGTTTCTTGTGTATATACTTAGTTACAGAACTTCAGCTAGATGTTAAGTGATTCTCAATGGTGGCTGTTCTGTAATTTAGTTGTAATTTTGGTTGGTCATGGGAGGATGTGAGCACGGAATTTACCTACTCTGCCATCTTGACCAGAAACTGAATGGTAAAATTTTTAAAAGTTAATTTAATGTTATATGGATTCTATCTTGATGAAAAAGATATTTTTAAAATGCTCCTACTAAAATGAAAAACCTCATGCTGTCTACAACTAAAAATGCACTTCCTCTCCTTCCCAAAGTAAGGTAATCCCAGTCCTGACCAGCTCTTCAATTAGGATCTTGGCTTAACGTGCAGTCCTCTCAATGAGGTCTAGATGTGGCTTCTTGTTATCTGATTATAAATTTAGTCACTCCAGAACACCAAATCTGTGATGCTGGAGAGAAAGTAGATTAGCCACAATGAAAATCAACTTTGGAAGAGAGATGGGAAAGAGCATGCCAGTTCATTGCCTGCGCCGTACGCTGCTGGCAGACTGGCCAGGGTTGACTTCTCCACCGTGGAGCCAGATCCTGGTCCACCTTCCTGGGAGATTCTCTTTGGTCCATTGTTCTCCATGGCTGTGCCGAGGGCCTGCAGGGGAAAAAGCCCCTTTGGGGAAGGCCAGCTTCCTATTGGTATGGTCCTGGCTTCCTGGGGATTCCTTAGGAGGCTGAGCAATCCCTGGGTCTGGGAATGAGCTCTACCCCTCTAAAGATAGTCACAGACATGTAAGAGGAGCAAGAAATGAAATGTTTGTTTTTTTATGCATATATTTAATAAATGTAATTACAGTTGTACAATGGTTTATTTTTATTGTGGATACATATAAAACATAAAATGTAACATTTAACCACTTTTTAAGTGTTGAGTTCAGAGGCATTAAGTACATTCACATATTGTGTAACCATTACCACTGTCCCATCTCTAGAAATTTTTCATCTTCTCAAACTGAAATTCTGTACCCACTGAACACTAACTCCCCACCCCAACTCCTAGTCCCTGGTAACCACTTTTCTATTTTGTCTCTGAATTTGACGACTTTAGTTTTACCTCATATAAATGGACTCACACATATTTGTACTTTTGGGTCTGACTTACTTCACTAAGCAGTGTCTTCGAGGTTCATCCATGTTGTAATGCGTGTCAGAATTTCCTTATTTTTTAAGGCTGACTAATGTTCCATTGTGTGCATATGGCACTTTTTTTTTTTTTTAAATGTGGGTATTTCCCTGGCTGGGAATCGAACCCAGGCTGTAGCATTGACAGCGCTGAAGCCTAAGCCGCTACACCACCAGGGAACTCCCATGTGGCGCATTTTATTTATCTACTCATTAGGTGATGAACATCTTGTGTTTGTCCTTTGGCTATTGTGAATAATGCTGTCACTAACACTGGGGTACGGATATCTATTCAAGTCTCTGATTTCAATTGGATATACGACTTCTGTCCAGAAAATATCCAGCTGTAAATGCCTCTATTTTTTATATTACATGGCTGGACACTTTCCGAACAGCCCTCGTACACCTGGAAGTGGAATTGCTGGGTCAAATGGTAATTCTGTATTTAATTGTTGTGAGGAAACGCCATACCGTTTTCCATTGAACCTTAGTGGTTTTAAGTCCCTGAGACTTGGGGTTGTTTGTTACCACAGGATAACTTAGCCTATCCTTACTGACAGTGCCCCTCACCCCAGATGATCTAGGATCAAGCAGGATTCTAGTCAGGCCACACTGTGGCAGACACAAGTGAGAGCGAGTGTAGGAGCCCAAAGGCTAACTCCATCTGAGCTGGGCCCAGTGTGATGTGTGGTGAGAGAAGTCCAGTAGGTTAGCCAGCACTGATATGTCTCTTCTCAGGACAGCCTGGAGGTTCCTCCTCATGCCAAAGTCATCAGGGCCATGCTCTGGACCCCACCCTGTAGCCAGGATTGCTTCTTATTGGGCACAAACCCCCAACATGGTCACCTTGGGCCTCTTAACCCTAGCAACAAAAATATTCAAGGTGACACACATGGGCTCCTGATGATTTCATCATAAATAGTTCTACTGGATAGAAACTTACATTACCCATCTTGCTATTGAGAATTTTAGCTTAAGAACAACTATAATGTTTTAAAAGTGTAGGCACTGATTTAAGAGTCAGACGAACCAGGCTTTGAATCCTGGCTCTGCCACTTCCCAACTGTGTGGCTTTGACTAAGCCTCAATTTCTTCATCCGTGGACTGAGAATAATACGAACTACCTCACAGGGTTGTTAAGGACTAAGGGAAAAGTGCCAACTCTGGTGCCTGGCGTACAGGGAGATACTTAGTAAACAGCTGCTATTTGGAGGCAGTATTATATAAGCTCTTGAGGAAGGGAGAGGAATGGCAGCCATGTTTCTAAACATGGTTGCCCCTTAGCCAAGCTTTAGAATGTTTGTGGACGTCCATCTTGATGTCAAAAGCAGAATGGAGGGGTTCCCTGGTGGTGTAGTGGCTAGGCTTTGGTGCTCTCAATGCTGCAGCCTGGGTTCGATTCCCAGCCAGAGACCTAACGGCCCCCCCCCCCCCCCCCCCCCCCCCCCCCCCCCGCCAAAAAAGAGTTGAAAAGCAGAATGGCATGGGGCCTGCAATACACATATTAATTTAACCAAGGTTTATTGAGAATCTACTATGTGCCAAGTGCTGGGTGACAGTATGACAGATGTGGTCCCTGTCCTCATGGAAGAAACATGGTAAGTCTCTGGAACAGGTGGAGACATGGATATCAGAGCCTATCGTCGGTGGTATGAGTGATCACTTGCTTGAGTGAGGGTGACACTGAAAAAGGTCAGGACAATTGTGTGGAGAATAGTCTCTGATCGTGAGGTTCAGGAAGTGGGACAGACCAAAGGACCGGGAAGCATCAGAGGACTTCCAGAAGGAAAACCTGGATGAATGGTCCACTCCATGTCCCAGAGAGTTAGGTAACTGTGTTCCTGTGGCCCTTGAGGGGTGAAACTAGTGGGGGGAAAGGGAAAAGTAGCACTGTTTTCTGCAGTGAGGGCTTGCGTGCCTGCCCATAAATGGGGTGGTGGGTGCTGGGGGGAGGGAGCACACCGTGTTCTGGGTCAGAGAGCTCAGGGCACTTTATGTATTCATAGCTGAAGCACTGGGTAGAATGGGGTTGCACAGTGAGAGATGGCTGGTGGAGGTGCGGGCAGAAGTGGGGAGCCATGCCAGGGAGCCTAGCACTAAGCCCTAGAGGTGGCATTTGGGAGACTGATGAGCTGGGGGTGGCTGGGCTGGTGGAAGTAGACAGAGATGCTCCAAATCAGAAACCCGGAGCCCTGAGAACTCGATGAGAATGAGAACAACCCCCACAGTAAAGGGGTGAGTAAGCGTGAAATTGGAGTGTAGGTGTACACAGAATTTTAGAGTTGGAAGGGATCGTCAATGTCATTTAGTTCAACCTCCAACCCCATGAAATCTTTCAGTCTTCCACTGCCTAACTAAGGGCACTCAACTCTATTTGGACACCTCAAGGTACGGGGAGCTCACTACCTTTAGAGGGGGCTCAGGCTATGGAGGCGCTCGAGCCTCCAGGACTGCCTGGATGGGCCTGGCGCCCCGACCTTGGCCCTGTTGCGTGGGCTGGCCTCCACTCGGCCGCGACACCTGGCGGGGGTGGCGGGTGGGGTGGGGGTTGCGGCGCGGATGGGCCGGCGCTGCTGTCCCCAGCCCCAGTGCTGAGGCAGGCAGAGTGCAGTGGGCTCTGGTGGAGGTCGGGAGAACTGCAGGGCGAAGGCCGCCGGGGGCTCCGTGGGCTGCCGGGGGGAGGCACTTGACACCGGCCCGGGGAGAGGAGGGGCCGCTGTCCCTGCGGCCAGTGCTGGATGCGGGGACCCAGCGCAGAGGCAGAGGCAGGTAGCGGAGCGCCCCGCGGGGGTAGGGCTGCAGCAAGGCCCGGGGCAGAGTGGCCCGGAGCGCGGCGGAGGCGGCGTGCCCAGGCCCAGCGCAGGGTCGGGGCGCTGCGGGGTTCAGTCCTTCGTCTCGCAGCATGCGGGGACCCCCAACGGGGGCTGCAGAGGCCAGGAAGCGGGCCGAGGGCGCTAGGACCAGCCGCACACGCAGGCCGCTCCCGCCGCGGCGCCCCGAGGCCCCCCAGTCTTCGCTGCCTCCCGGGCCGGCTCTGCCGGCAGGGCCAGCGCAGCAGGGGGGGCGAGCGGCGGGCGGAGGCCTGGGCCCGGGGGCGGCCGGAGGGAGGGAAGGAGGAAGGCGGAGAGAAGGGGTGGGAGTGGGAGACCCGGCGGAGGAGGCGGAGAGAGGGAGCGCGACAGCGAGCGGAGGGAGGCAGGCGGGCCGGGAGGGAGGGAGGGAAGGCGCGCGGGCGGCGGCGGCGGCGGCGAGAGCAGAGGACGAGCCGGGACGCGGCGCCGCGGTACCAGGGCGCGCAGCCGGGCCGGCCCGACCCCACCGGCCACACGGTAATGTGCGCCGCTACTGGCGGCTCGGGCGGCCGGCCCGGAGGCGGGCGGGGAGGAGGGGAGGACGGGCGGGGGGCGCAGCGGTGGGCATTGCCGGGCTCGGGGCACGCTCCGGGACCCCTGCAACTCGACGCCAGGCGCTCACGGGGCTAGGGTTGCGGGCGGAGACGGCGGGCCGTGCTGGCCAGGGCGGCGCGGGGCATTTGAGGGTTTGTTTATGTCCCCGCGGGCTCGGCAGGCGCCCCCTCCCGTCCTGCCCGCTCCCGGCGCAGAGCCCCCTCCCCGCCCGGCTCCGGGCTCAAGTTCAAGTCTATACAATGCCGCGGGGGGCCCCCCTCCACCGCTAGTCTCAGCCCGGGTGCCCGACTCGGCGGGGCCGCAGGGGTTCCGGACCGGGCCCCCCCCGCCCCCGCCTTCTGGCCCTGCCCCCATCCGGGAGCCCCGCCTGGAGCCTGAGGCCGGGTCGCAGGAGGGTCGCAGGAGGGCGCGGACCCCGACCCGGAATAATCGGCTCCCGCCGCGGCCCGCAGGGAGCGGGGGAGGGGGCGGCGGCCGGGCCCAGCGCAGGCTCCGCGGCGGCGGCAGAAAAATGGCAGCTGGCACCTCTCGGCCCCCTGCCCCTCCCCCCCGGCTCCCGGCCCGCCTCGGCCCGGCCGGGCGAGGGACCCGGGAGGCCCCGAGGGCGGTCCAAGGGGTGATCGGGGGGCCGGGCCCGGGAATACTGCGCAGCGATCCTCCTTCCGCCACCTGTGGCTGGGGGTGCGGGGTGCCAGCAGATCTGGAAGGGGCGACGGAGGTGGGGAGAGTGCCACTTGGGGGGCACACCTCCCCGTGGAAGACTGGGCTGTGCGCGGAGGGTGGGGTCGGGGGTGGAGGGTGTCGTTATGCCTGGCTCTTCCCTATCCCCGTCGCGGGCCGTGGGAGCCGTGGCGGCGGTGGCGGCGCCGCCGCAGTGTGGGGGCGGGGCGGGGGCGGGAGAAGATCCCCGGCCTGGGCCGCGGGGGCCGGAAAACGCCGAGATGGGAGCAGCGGGGCCGCGGCCGGGAGCAACGAGGGTGGGGGCGCCCGGGGTCGCCCCCTGCAGCAGCAACACCCCCCTGTACACACTCACACGCACGCGGACACACTCACGCACACGCACCCCCGCTGGGCCGGTGCAGACGTGTCCTTGAAAGCTTCGCATCTGTACTGTGAAGGACGAGGCCTCGCCGAGGCTGCGGATCGGGGTCTTCGGGCCCAAGTCCCCGCGCCCTGGGAGACCCCGAGCTTCCGAGCCGCAGGCGGCCGCGGTCCGTGTCCCGCCCTCACCCTGCCTCCCCTCCCCCAGGCCGCCCTGCCCTTCTTCCCCCTCGGCGCGGACCGAGCTGGCGTGGGTCCAGGGCCCGCCCCCGGCCTCCCCCAGCCCCCCATCGCTGGGGCCCGCCGCCCTCCGGCTGCCAAAACTGCGTTTGGCTTTCCTGGAGCCTCCCTTCTTGGGGGCACCCACTCCCTTTCCACCCCATCTCTGTTTTTCTCCTTTTCTCTCCATCCCCTCCGTCCTTCCTCCTCCTCTCTCTACTGCGAAGCCAGTTGAGTAGGTGTTGGCGCCCTGGGTGGGGAGTGGGAGCTCGCCAGTCGTCAAGGGCTCTTCTCCAGCTCGGGTGGAGAGCCCCCTGTGGCTGCACCTTGACCCAAGATGGCGTCCTGCACCCAGCTGGGTTGCTCCGGCCTACGTCTGGCCGGGAGGAAGGGCCGGGGCCCCAGAACCACACAACTCGCCCGCTCGCAAACCAGCAGGAATAGGAGCGTGCAGGAGAAGAGCCCTCGGCCCTGTGACCCAGCGTGCCCCTCACTGCCCTGCCCAGAGACTGCCTTCAGCATCCCTGGGGGACTGTTCAGTCTTCATGTTTCACCCTGGGCTGCCAGTGGCTGAACCGGCCTCCTGGGCTGACGGGCTGCGAAGGGATCCTGGGATCAGGTGCTGCGCCGCTGTGCCTCCTCCCTCCCAGGCAGATGTGACAGCTGCAGCCAGGGAAGCTTTTCTCCTTCAGAGTTGCTGGAGTGTAAGGACTGGCCTATGGGATTTGGGGAGCCCAGCTGTCAGGCGGACCCTCTCTGGGCTGTCCTCTCTGTTGGCAGGGGCGCTCTCCTGCTGGTTTCTTAAGCTGCCTGGGCTTGCAGGCTTGGATTGTCAGGAGTTCCTGCTAGCTTTCTGGGGCAAGGTGGTCCCCCTCCGCTCCCAGGTCCCATTGAGGCCCTGGTTTGGCTGTTTGACAGGCAACTCTGTGAAAATGTTAAGTCTGTGTGCATGCGTGTGCATGTGTCCACATGTGCTGCACCCAGGCAGGGGCCCCGGGCGAACTTGCGCAGCGCGTCTGGCACCTGCCTGCTGCCTCCCTTCTGGGCCCCACTTCTTTGGGCCCTGGCTCCCTCTCTAGCTTCTTGTCCAGCTCCTGGGTGCTTGTCTTCAGCTACTAATCAAAAGCACAGCTCCAAGCTCAGGCTGCCCAGGGCTCTCCTTGGTGTCCTTCCCAGGCAATGGGCCTGTGGTAGGATGCTGACCTTAGAGAAGGGGAATTCCTCCTAGACTTAAGGAATGACGTGTCCACGTTGCAAGGGCTGCTCTTCCAGCGCTGGAGAAGCATAGGAGAGGACGATCATGACCATCTGTCAGGGTGTCTGCAGAAAGGATTTTTCTGTGGGGTAGGGGGTTGGACTGGAGCTTGAAGGTCCATATCAACTTTTAAATTCTATGGCTCTGATTCCCATGGTGGAATTTCAGACCTAGGAATGGCAGTGGAGTGGTCTGTTTCACCACATAGCAGTAATCAGGAAAGGCTCTTGTGGAGGGGATGTCTGAGAGAGAGCGGTCCCCCTCTGAGGATGGACCTTTGAAAGCAGAAAGTAGTGTGAGAGGTGGGGACAGGTTTGTCACATCTGACTCCACAGAGGCTGTAAAAGTACAGCTTCCGGTTAAACCTTCACACATGTGTCCTTCTGGAGGTTTATGTGTAAATGTGTGTATGCATAATTTCTGAGGTTTCCTCCCAGGTCTAATTCATGGTAAGCACCTGAGTCCCTTCCTTTATGGATATTTTACTGTCACAGTCACAGACACCGCCATTATTGGTCCTGTGAAAAAGCGTGAAAGGAAAACAGGACAAGCTCAAGAGTGCTAGCCCAGGGTTACCTAGCGGGGAGGCAGCGGGGGCAGGCCTGCCCTCTGGGGAACTTAGACTGTCCCCTGCCACAGCTCACCTGGGCTGCTGCTGTGTGTCAGTGTCTCCTCTCGGTTTGGGGTCTCTATGGGACAGGGACCTTGCCTCTGGGTCTCCCATTGGATGTTTCATGGGGCCTCCAAGGGTGTCTGCTGAGTGGCAGGGAAGTGTGCTGCACCTCTGTGGTTTTGGTCCCTGTCCTCACCCTATTGGCAGGTTTTGTGGCCATGCTCTCTTCTGCTGGCTGCTGCTTTGCCTTCCTCTAATGGCCGCTGCCCATTTCTAGGCCATTTCCTTAGGCTCAAGCTTCCCTGAAAGACCAAGTTTTTTCCCATCAAGAGCCCAGATTCCCTCAAGGCTCCTTTTTTGGGGAACCAGACAGAAAGGGGACTCTGAGAGCAGTCCTGCTGGCTCTGTAAGGGTGGTAAAACTCTCTTCCCGTCCTAGGGCCTGAAGTGTTACCATTAGAATCCAAGGCTTGGAATTTAGCCTTGAAAGAGAACTTGAAGCCCTGAGATCACTTGGACGTTGTGGGCTGTTGGAGTGTGGGGCCAGGCCCCATTTCTCCCAGAGTTGGAGTGCTGTCCAGAGCCTGAGGCCAGAGGCCAGTTATGTGCCCCTCATATGTTCCTCTCCCTTGGCACTTCCTGCTACCTTCTGCCTGTGTGGAACTGGAGTCCCTGACTGTTGCCCATGTCACCTGTCCCATCCCATGCCCCATTGAGAGCTAAGTGTATCGCTGGCCTCTAGCTTGGGAACAGCCAACAGTTAGGGCCAAGGGGTGGCCCACAGGAATTGATCCTACTTCCATTTTGGTATCTGATAGACAGTGGAGCCCACTGTTAGGAGCCCACCTTTGAGTCTGGCATCTCGGTGGGCCAGTGCGCTTTGCTGCTCCTGAGCAGGGCTTTGTAGTTAACAAAAGGTGCCGGATTTCTGTCTCTTTAAATCTTGAGATCTCATTTTCAGTCATTTTGCTCTTTGACTTTTCCCCTAAAACAAAAACAAACAAACAAAACAGTCAAATCGGAGACCCATGCAGTGTCAGAGATTTGGGTGTACCCGAGCCTGCCTCCACTTGGCTAAGTGTGGGCGAGAAAGGGTGTGGTACACGCGGGCCTCTGCGTGCTTCTGTGTGCGCATCTTCCTGCGCGCGGTGTGCGGGTGCGCGGCGACGTGGGTACCACTTGCTTAGACGTGAGCCCATTTCAGGGCAGCGGAAGCGAGCGCCCGGCAATCGGGGGCTGCGAAATCGGGGGGCAGCGGACTTACATCTCTCTGAGCCTCAGTTTCCTCACCTGCAACAGGGAGCTAAGAGCAGGCTGCGCTCGGGGCGGTTGTGAGGATTACACGAGCTGATGAGTGTAAGTGCTCCATGTAAGCTGCGGCCTTTCCGTCGTTGGGCAGCTCGCGTGACTGGCTGTGCAGGAGGTCCGCTCCGAGGTCCTGTCCACCTTCTGGCCTCTCCTGCAAAATCCTGGATGGATGAGCAAAGTGCTGGTTCTGATTGAAAAACCTTCGGAGGTGGGAGGCTCCTCAGAGCCACTTAGTCTGTTCCAGAGTTTAACGGGTCACACTGTCAACAGGTTGTGTTTGTATCCACCTTAAATCCCTCTCACTGTAGTGTCACCTCTTTATTCTGATTCTGTCCTGAGTGCAGCATATTTGTGTTCATTTACCAGAAACTTCTGGAACCTTTTCTGGGCAAGGCCCTGTGCTAGGCTTTGAGGGGACAGAGTAAATTGAGGGTGTGTCCAACTAATGACCACAGGCCAAGGGCGCAGGAGAGGGAGAAATGAAGAGCTCCGGGGACAGTGAGGTGCCAACCAACTGAGAAGATCAGGGAAGGTTTCTTGGAGGAGGTGGCACCTGAGATGGGCCTCAGAGCACCTGGGTGGGGCCTCCAGGCTGAAAGGAGGAAGACGGGCTGTCGGGGATGGGGAGGCTGGAGTGTGGGGGAGCCCCTCGGGAGGCAGAACAGGGCTTCGGGTGTGCTGGGGTCCAGGCTGAGGGCCCGCATTGATTTGGGGAGAGCGGGCCCCTGTGCTCTGTAATTCCTGTGTGGCCCCTGGAGAATCACTCCGAGTGGCTCAGCTTGTGGTGGCATTGAGAGGTGGGGTGGCAAGAAGACGGAGGAAGTGGGGAGAGGGGAAGGGGCCAACCGAGCTCATTTGCTGTGGGATCTTGATGATTCCTTTATATGTTTCTGTAGACTAGAGCTTACCAGCTCAGACCTGGAGTTAAACAGAGCAGGGTTTAAATTACACCGACCCCAGGGGTTGTGCAGATTAGGGGGAACACCAGCCAGGGTAGGTCTGTGTGCCAGTGACTGTAATCATGTTGTGAATGAGGGGAGCAGGGTTCCTTACCAGGCCTCCCAGAGTCCGTGTCCCCCTTGGCACCCCCTCCCCCAGGTAAGGTGCTCTAGCCTCCACAACACTCCAGCAAGGCCCTGTGAGTATGAGGAAAGTGGGAGCTCAAACTTGACCCCACTCTGCCCTCCCCTTTCCCTCCTCCACATGCAGCAGAACTGAGCCCCCAGCTCGGAGGGGAGGTGCTCTGGGCTGGCAGCCGTGCCCCCAGATGTGGCTGCTGGTGCCTGGCAGCCCAGAGCAAAGGCGACCCGTGCACAGGGCCCGCCGGGCCACATCCCCCTGCTGATGACATCGTGGGCCTGTCTGGGGGGGCAGGGGCAGGGGGAGGAGGTGCTGAGGCCTGGGGCTTTCCTAACTGAATCCCAGTCGGAAGTGGAATTTTTTTTTCAGCTGTCCCTCAGCGTTGCCCACTCCCGCCCTTGCGGTAGTCCCCTCTGACCCCCAAGGCTCCACAGCCTTATTTACATCTATAATCAGGTTCCTATTTTTCTCTTCCTGCGGTCATGGCCCTGCTCACTGTCATCCCTATTGATCTTCCCTCTCTGTTTCAAATGTGAAGGTCATTTTCAGTTCGGAGCCCGCTGTTAGCTGCCCCCTCTGGGTGCACGGAGGGGACAGAGGACCATCTCAAACAGCCAGTACCTGGAGGGCTGGGATGTGGGTGTCCTGACTCCTGGGTGGCGCTCTTCCTGCTGTGCTTCTGCGTGGTTGGATCTGGGGGTCGGTGCAGCTGTTGCCGACCTAGCAGATCGGCCGGACCCCAGTGGTCCTCACTTGAAAAGGTTAAGAGAGCTTAGGAGGGACATTATGGGATGGCGGGGTCAGATCTGTGGTTTACTGAGCTGTGGGTTGGCTGGGGGCCGAGGCAGAGTGAATGTCTGGGAATGCCTGGGCGGGGGGCCTGGGGACCCTGGGAGCAGGCCTCCCCAGAGGGCCCGGGGAGGGGCAGTCAAGGGCACTCGGGCCCATGCCAGGCAGGTAGGATCCGCCAACAACAGCAAGAGCCCTGATGGGAAGGGGCCTCTGACAGGAATGGTCCTGCGCGATTAATATTATAGATTCTGAAAGGATAAATACACTTATGGATAAATGGGGATCTGTTTAGATTTCCCAAAGCCTTTGATACAGGGTAGTAAGCATGTCTATTGTGATGTGTTAGATGTCCCTGATATGAGGTTGGGTTACCCAAAAAAGGCATATGCAGAGTGTAATCTTGTTTTTTGTAAAATTTCTTTAAAATGTATACAAACATACACAATTGTAGATTTGGACATGCATAGAGAAAGTCGTCTGGAAGGGTAGATGGCAAACGTGTCAACAAAGACTTTGCCCTTTTACTTTATACACTTTATGTACTTCGTAATTTTTGAAAAAATGTAAATGCACACTGTTACTTTCCTAATGACAGCAACAAAAATAGAAACACACTTTTTACAGCTTCTGGATAAGAACATGAAAGGAATTTGAGTCACCCTAGGGCTCGAAGACTGAAAACTCTATTTTATGATGGATAAGAAACCGGTTTGGAGCAGGGCTCCCTGGTGGTGTAGTGGTTAGGCTTTGGTGCTCTCACTGCCATCGCCTGGGTTCGAGCCCCATTCAGGGAACCAGCTCCCCCCCAAATAGAAGCAGACTTGGAGACTGACATCAAGGCCTTGGGTTACTCAGGTACTTATCTTTTCTGGGAAGGTTGCAGAGAGAAATATTGCAGACACTGAGGCCTCCCAGTGAAGGCCTGAGCTGGTAGGGATTTGGTGGGAGTGGCTAACAGGCAGCTGGCTGTACCTGGGTACACGCCAAGGGCAGTGGACCAAGTTAGCTTTGTAGGATGGTGACTTGAAACTCTCAGTTCTGACCCAGGATGGGAAACAGACCATTGAGGATCTTTCCAGAAGGCTTCGCTCTATGGTCCCCTGGGAACTGGAGGCATGAACAGGGCCCAGGCATGGTATGGAGCTCAGGTGACTCAGCCCTGGCATAGCATGACACAGGGAGGACAAATGGGGTACAGAAGGCCCTGCTGGTAGGTAGAAGGGATGACTGCAGAACTTGTCTGGCATGTGGGCTCAAGCTGTGCCCAACTCTGTTATCTGGAGGCCCATGAGCAGGTGACAGTGACCCAGGTGTCAGGGTGGAGAAGTGAGGAGCAGACAGCAATTCCTCGGCCTGTTGCTTGGCAGTAGTGCTCACTCCCCTTCCCGCAGTCCCCTCCCCAACCCCCACCCATGGGGAGACTCTTGGAGCTTTGCTTTCCTCTCTGAGGCTGTCCCTGTTGAACATGACGTGAGGAAGGGTATGTGTATTTCTTTGGCCCTGCCCCTGGAATAGGGCTGGGAGTAAAATGAAAGAATGGTAGCATGGAAGCAGGTGCAGAGCTGATCTCTCTGTGGACCCCACCCTCTGCCCCAGGCTGGTAGGGGACAGTCGTACAGGGCAAAGAAGAGATGGGAGTGGCGGGGGGAGGAGGGTAGGCCTTGATTAGTGTCTCAGCCCCACTACTACTGAGTTACTGCAAGGCCTGAACATCTTTGAGCTGCAGGTGCATCAGGGATAAAAAGAGTAGTTGGGAGTTCCCTGGTGGTGTAGTGGCTTAAGGCTTCGGAGCTGGTACTGTCAACGCTGCGGCCTGGGTTCGATTCCCAGCCAGGGAACTACCCACATACAAAAAAAATAAATAAATAAAATGAAATAAAGTGAACAAAAAAAATAAAGAAATTAAAAAAAAAAAAGAGTAGCTATTGCTTACCTCAATCAAGTGAAATACATTATGGAAACAGCCAGCACTGTGCCCAGCACATAGTAGGTGCTTAGGATATATGAGTTCCTTTTCTTTAAGTGAAGTCATGACAGGGCTGCATGAGGGTGACTTTGGGGACTGTGCATGATGACCCCTGTGAAGTCCCCAGTACACTGTAAAACCCTACAAATATTGCTTGTCATTTTCACCAAGCCTTAGGGGTCGTAGGTCCCCCACCCTCTCCCCTGTAAAGCTGGGATTTGGCAGCTTGAGCTCTGCGTCCCGCAGCTCTGGCCATCTGATCTCCGGGCCTTTAATCGTGGTGTATTCCATTGATTGGTCTTTTTAGAGTCTGTGCCCACTGGGGAGGACCCAGCAGCTTCCCCAAACCCTGAGTCCTCTCCCTCCCTGCCCTCTGGTCTCTTTGGGTCCAGAGCCAGCAGTGGCCTCTCCTCTGGGTTCTGGGCCTGCTGGCAGGCCTGGCTCTGCCCCCTGGCCTAGAGGCGTGGGCGGGGCCAGACCACAGCTGGCACACAGCACTGGTTCCTAATGGTTTTATTACCAGCAGCAATGTGGTGTTTGTTGCCATCCTCTCACAGGCCAACTGGTGGTTCCCAGCCCAACTGCTGGGGGCCTGAGGGCCTGCCTGGTACTGGGAGTCAAGCTGGGAAGCCCAGTGGGGCTGGGCAGTCACCACTGCATTTTCTTCTGTCAGCCCCCTCTGAGCAGCCTGGATTCTCAGAGCGCTGGGGTTCAGCACAGTGAGATACCAGGACCCCAAGTTGGTAGGCCTGGCAGCTCTCAAGGTTTCTCTCCAGAAGTCCCTTGCTTCAGATCTACAATGTTCACGTATTGTTTACTAAAGACCTACTGTGTGCCAGGCGCGGGCTGCAAAGGTGAGGGAGACTGAGCAGGTCCCCGCGGAGCCCTGGAGAGTCGAGAGGGCGACCATACATCGTAGGTGGGTGGAGAGAGCTCTGGCAGCGTGTGCCTGGGGCGTTGGGGGGCTCAGAGAAGGGACATCTCATTCGGAGAGGGAAGATCAGGAAAGGTTTTATAAAGGAGGTGCTGCTTGAGCTGAGTCTCAAAGGTGGGGAGCAGTTAGCCAGGTGGCCAAGGATATTTTCTGAGCTGATGTGGCCGAAGTGATGGGGTATGAGGAATGATGGGAGGTGAGGCTGGGTCATGGAAGGCGGGGATGTTACCCACTGGTAAGTGGGCTTGGGGTGACACGTCCGTAATTATATCTAAGAAGGGTCATCCCGAGAAATTGGACAGCTGAGGGGGGGGGGGCAGGGAGCCCAGGCAGAAGGCTCCTGCGGAAATCCAGGGGAGCAGCAGGATGGATGTGGAGGAGGGGTGCTTTGCGAGGCATTTAGGAATCAGCTGGTAGGAATGGCTGGGCGATGGAGGAGGTGGGGGAAGCCACAGGGACCCCTTGGTTTCTGCCTCAGCCAGCTGCGTGGGTGGAGATGCCATATACGGTGAGGGTACAGGTTGGGGGCAGTCTCAGGAACCCTGGGAGTGTGTCCTGTGTGAGGCAGGACTGGAGTGAGGACTTGAAGGTGATTAGGATGTGCCCAGGTAGAGCCTGGGGTGGGCCAGGCTTGCCGGAGGAGAGAGCCTGTCTCCAGGCCTGGGGGTGGGGCCCAGGGAGGGGCAGCCTCCAGCATGATGAATTAGAAAGGCAGGCACATCTTACTCCATAACCGGTAGCAACCCCAGGAGATTTTTGAGGAGGGAAGTGACTTGAGGAGGGAAGTGACTTAACGAGGGGTTCAGACATCATGCATCAAGTCTGCTGATGTTTGGGGCCCTAAGCTGGGGCTTGTGCTTCTCAGGGGCTCCCCCAAAAGATGAGACGCAAGGCTCAGACTCCAGTTGCATGACCTAGGGTACTTCCTGTCACCCTCTGAGAATGGTATGTGAATTGCCAAATTGACACCCACCCTCCACTGAGAGCGAGTAGGTGGGCACAAGCAGTTTGGGTAAGCAAACAGAAACAAACAAAACAAAATAGAAATGAGTATTCTGAGCGTCACCAGAGGGGCAGTTCCCAAAGAATTTCTAGAAAAATGACGTGAGCCAGGTCAACGTCACTGAGGCAAAGGGCAGTGCGGCACCTTGGCCCTGCCACCTCCTAACTGTGTCCTTGGGCAGATCACTTAACCTCTCTTAGCCTCAGTTTTGCCATCTGCAACGTGGAGGTCGCCTCACAGGCTTGTGCTTCTGTTGGCTGGTTTCAGGTGCTGCTGCTTGCACTAAACCTGGATATTTTATGTCACTCGTCTCACACATTTGGCCTCACGGGGCTTTGAAGAGTACAGTTCAGCCCCGTGTGTTCTCTGCCTGGTGCGGAGGAGGCATGGGCACCCCCACTCCCCCTCTCGCCCTCACTGAGCTTGCGCCTGCCCTTCGCCTGCCGGGAGGCCTCCCCTGCCTGTACCCGCCTTCAGTTTGGAGTTCCTCATTCCTGGGAGGGTCTGTGTATCATGTTCCTTTATTTCCCAAACCCGGGTCACCCCAGTATATTTGAAGAGCTGAGCTAAATGGGAATCAGGGGAGACAGATCCTTCTCCTTTTTTAATAAAGGAGAGAGGGTCTGTGCAGAGCTGTGTGGGGACCAGTGGGAGAGGCTCCGGCCCATGCAGGGCCTGGCTGGACCGTGGCTGGGACCTTGCCCAGTGGCTGGCTCAGTGTGCTGAGGAAAGGGGTGCAGGGCCCTAATGGGGTCTGGGACATGAACTTGGGGTGACCTTGGTCTGGATAGTGAGGCCAGCTTCCTGTGTGAGTGGGCACAGGTGATGGCCACGGGGCCCCTGTGACATGCAGCCACGCCTGTGGGGAGACCTTTGAAGTATCTGCCTTCCGGAACCGGCTCTGGGGGAGAATGACTTCTCAGCAGGGACTCCCGTGTGGCAGTGCTGGCAAGAAGGCCCGGGCCAGAGTCCGGCTGCCCCTCTCTGGGGTGGGGTGGGGTGGGGTGGGGTGGGGTGGGGACCACTGCTTCTTCGAGTGTGGAAACCAACATTTTCTGGTCTGTACAGACCTGTGCGTGTACCTGTCACGTGGGGCAGATATGGACTGAGGGTGTGGTGGTGTAATCAAATGAAACGTACAGCATAATTAATCTGGCATACCCTTAATGGTATGCATAATTGTGCTGCATGGTAATTAGGTGTAAATGCTAAGCAGTTCACATAAATGTTTTTGTAATTAGTATTAATTTTGCAAAGGCAAACTAAGTTGATGCGGTTTCTCTCTTCTTGCTCTGTTAGTTTTCTAGCACAGGCAGTTCCTAGCCCTTGGAGGAATTCTATTGCAAATGTTTGTTTATAGGACAATTGTTTTGTATTTTCTCTCAGAACAATGTTATGAATGGTTATGAGGTTCCCAAGCTGGTTTCCAAATGCCTCTTTGGCCCGTGCTGTAGGTGAAATGTGCGACGCATGTGCTGGGGAGGCCCCGCCCGGAGTCCTCCTGCTCCAGGCTTTTCAGAGTGGGAGCAGGAGGGGACTGTGCGTGCATGCGTGCATGTGTGCGTGCGCGCGTGTGTGTGCGTGCGTGCGTGCGTGCATCTGTGTCTCTGAGTGTCTGCATATGTGTACACAGACATCCGCCTGTGTCTATGCCTGTGTCTATGTCTGTGTGGGTCCATGCGCATGTCTCTGTCTCTCTGTGAATGTGTCTGTGTGGCTGTGAGACCCCTAAGGCCACGGTGGCAGGTTAAGGGCTCTGGTAAAGAGGTCACCCATTCTGGTGGCGAGGGGCCTTGGGTTGGGGCATCAGGGGTTGGGACATTAGCTAGTTGGGAGAGGACTCAGGCCACAAGAGCTCTTCCCAGGACAGCACAAGAGCCACCCCTGGGTATGGTCTTAAACCAGAGTCTACGTTTACTAAGGACTCATTACTGGCCTTTTGCCCTGAGGAATCACTTTTTAAAAATTAACATTTATTGAATGCCTACTATGTGCCAGGCAGTGTGCTAACCATTCAGCTCAGATTCTCATATCTTAAAAGAAACTTCTGAGATAGAGACTCATCACCCATTGTTCAGATTGGGAAAGTGGGGCCCACGTTTCTGAGCGGCAGGGTCAGGGTGTGAGGTGGGGTCCTGCGGAGCCTCCTTAGGGCTCGGGGTAGATGAACTGCACTGGGGCTGCCGGGCCAGGGTCTAGTGATTCTGGGGCGTGCTGCCCTGGGGCTTTTCCTCTTTCCCCTCCACAAACGGTTTGGCTTCGGTTGGGGCAGAGGGTGAGGAGCAAACCAACCAGAGACCGATGGGTAATTCTGGTAGCAGGGGGCACTTGCTTACTTCTGGGGCAGGGAGGGACTGTGTCCCAACAGCAGCTCCCAGGCCCTGAGGACCCTTTGGGGGACCTCCTAGGTGGTCGATTGCTGTCACTTTGTCTGGGAGGAGAGTTAAAACGTGCTCGTGGGGCAAGCACGTGCGTGGAAGGTGTGGGGTGAGCATGGTCACAGGCAAGTCAGGGACTCAGCCTCCAAGGGCCTGGAGGGTGGGAGGCCAGCCCCCGCCCCGCCCCCGTTTCCTGTGGTTTGCTGGTACCCCGGCCTAGGACCCTCACAACCCACTGCATCCTGGGGCATCTGAGGGCTGGTGGGGCCTGCATACCCCACAGCAGGTGTGTGCTCTGGCCGGGGAGCCTAAGCGCCTCCCACAGAGGGCCTTTCCATTGGCTCAGTGCCTTGGGGAACTCTGCCAAGGGACCCCTAGAATGGGGGTTGTGGGCAGTCACTCTAGGCACCGCAGCACTGTGCTGGGGATGTTGCAGCTGCCTGGGAGTGATTTCACACAGTCCCCTCTGCCTCAAGGGTCACCCAGATGGGGAGGGGTGCTGGGCGGGGGAGAGGCACCGAGCTTTGGGGGGCAGCAGGGTACAGGACATCTGTTTAGGGGAACAGACACATCCGTATACATGTGACAAGCTAAATGACCACATAGCAGAAACTGATTAAGGACCCCCGAGTGGAGGATACGGGAGGTGGGGTGAGCCCTCTGGAGGAGAGAATGGTGTGAGCACAGACACAAGTATAGAAAGAGGGGATGGAAGCTGGGGAACAATGACTGGCCCTGGAATGCTGGGGTCAGCAGGGGGAGGTGAAGGGCACGGCCTGAGCCACTTGCTGAGGCCTTAGGTGGCAAGCCACCAGCGTAGGGCTGGACCAGAGCTTAGATTTTACCGAGTGTGAAAATCACTGGCATTGTAGGTTTTTAAAAATAACAGCTTTATTGAAATATAATTCACATACCATACAATTCAGCCACTTGAAGAGTACAATTCGATGATTTTTAGTATACTCCCAAAGTTTGTAACCATCACTACAGTCTCGGAACATTTGCACCGGCATTGTAGGTTCTGACTGAGAAAGCCACGTGTGGAAAATATTTGCTGAATGGCTTGGGTGGGAGGTAGAAACACCAGAGGTGGGGAGACCTATTACAGAATAACTGCCAAGGTCAAGTCCAGTGGTGCAAAGGTCCTGGAGGGAGGGGGAGAACAGAGGCCTGAAGATCAGGTATCTGATGGCGGGAGGGAGCTGAGGGGAAGATGAGACCTCAGTCCCTCCAGGTTTGGGGCTTTGGCAGCTGAGGGGAGGGTTGTGCTACTTCCACATAGAGAGAAAAGCCAGAGGAAACATGAGGTATCTGGTTCTAGAACAGTAGGATTTTAGGTAACTGCAAGTCATCGGGTGGGGATGGCTAGCAAATAAAGACGGAGGTCCTGTAATAGGAGGTCTGCATTAATTTAAGCCCAGGTATCTCAGCAGAGGAGCATTTAGGGTACAGCTGAAGACAGAGTATGGCCCGTGAGGGGTACCCACTGTGCAGCAGTGGGAGCAAGACCCCAGCCAGCTCAGGAGACAGAGCAGAGCAGCCCGGGGGTGGCAGAGAACCAAGAACACGGAGCCCAGCCGAGTCCTGGACGGGAGAGGGAGGCAGAGACTCCACTTGCTGTGAACTTCCAGAAGCGTCATGGTCTCTAGTTCACCCCAGGGCCCGGCTTGGCTATGGCACTCGATAAATGATTGCTGAGTGAGTGCTTGAAGCAGGCAATGATTAGCTGGTAAGGATGCTGAATTGAGCTCAAGGACCCAGGGGATGGAAAAAGGTTCTTTGAAGCTGTGGGTGACTGTGTCAGTCAGGGTCTATTCAGTGGACGGAAACCACATAGTGATTCGAACAGGAAAACTTTAATATAAAGACTTACTAACTGTAACAGGCGGTTGGCGTCATGAGAGATTGGCTATAGTGAGAAGTAAAAAGAACCACAAAGAATATAGAAATAGCAGATACGAGACCACCCCCCCCCCAGGGTTGCCGGGGAGTGCCCAGAGAAGAGGTCCCCCAGGGCTGAGATCCTGATCTTGGTGGAGAGGGCATGGCCATGGCTCCCTGGATGCCAGAGAAGTCATTGTGGTGGCACATTGGCAGAACTTGCTGGAAACGTGCCCTCTGGAACTCACCGGAAATTCATCCTTTTGGGTCACAAGGAAGGTTGTTCATGAGGAAGAATCTTGCTGGAGGCACAGTGCTACTGAACTACCCAAAGGGCGTGTCGGGTGAGGCTGCTGGCTGGTGCTGACTGTCATACAATGTGAGAGCCAGGTGCGGAAGCTGTGTGCCCTGCAGGAGCCTGGTGCCCGAGAAGCTGCGACAGGACAGGACTGGGCACTGGGGCAGCCACCAGGAGCAGCCGATGTGGCGGCTGGACAAGTTGTACACAGTGCAGGAACCTGCCAAGCGAGCACACTGGGTCTAGAAAAGAACCCCACCCCCTACTTAATGTGTCTCTACTGCCCTCTGCTGCCAGTTTTATGTGCCAGCTGGCAAAGGAGAAATTCGTCAAGGGCCTTGCTCCGTCTTCACAGAGCAGGCAATGAAGGGTGAATAAATTCAGGGGCACAGTCTCCTGCTGTGGCTGTGCAGCTGCCATGTGCAGCCTTTTACACACATTTGAGCTTCCCTCCAACAACCAAGTAGCTATGTTTCTACCTCAAGACACAGCTATCCTTCTTATTGACGTTTGTTTTTTAACTTACGTTTCCCTAAACGAAGAGTCCCAGCAATCACTGTATCAATCACTGTCTACATGAATAACTTCTCAAATTGTCACAATCCCACCACATATTCTTTTACCTAAAGACTCAATTATAGAGTAACTTCCAGTGTCTTATATGTAAGATTATGGGAAGAAGGAAGAAGAAAATGCTTACCGTGTACAAATAAACACATACTATCAAGTAAATAGAAAATATGCAAACCTACTCCAGTTCTCCTTTCTATTTGTGTTCACAAGCCCACATTTGGTATTGGCCTTCTTCTCCCAGTAGTCATCCGTATCTCCTCTGCACTCAGCTGGAACCTCGGTGGGCCGGGCTTCTTTTACCTGGTGGAGTGACCAAACCTTGATTCTCGGAGGATCTGAATCCTCAGTTGTCTTTTCTGTTGTTGTGGTCGTGGCCGTAGTTTTCTATTACCCTTTACTCTGGGGCGTGGAAGTCCTAAGAGGTGCCTGAGAGTTCCCATGGGTTCCAGACAGTCTTGTCTCTAGGCCGTACCAGCAACCCAATTTCTCCTTGGGAACTAGGATCAATCACTCCAGCCAGTGGAGTAATTCTTTTTTTTTTTTTTTTTTTTTTTTGCCTGTTGGCTCAGTGGCATAAGGGGTCCAAAAAAGCCAACTGGATGACTTATCTTCTAGTGGAACCATTGTGGTGTCCCCTTTGAGGATTACAATATTTAGTGTCCCTAGAGGGGTCAGAGATACGGGATGGGTGGGGACCAGATGCAGGGGTAAGTGAGGAGGCTCTAGAACTGGTGGGTGTGGACCAGTCTTTAGAGAATGTTGGAAAAGCCGAGAAACACACAGCTGTGCACCACGGGCCACCTCCGAGGGGGAGAGAATCAGCCCCATGCTCTTGGCTGCCCCAGACCGCAGGCCCCACCCGGCTCCACAAGGCTGATTCCCACATGGACTGTCAGCCTGGCCACCCTGTGTCCCCAACTCCCAGGGTGTGGGAAGCCCATCTGACCGCCACAGCACACACGGCACAGCTTGTCCTGACTCGCCACCCTCAGAAATGCGTGCTCCTTTATGGAAGTCTGTGTTGGCTCATTTTGGCTCCTGAGAACGTTTCAGCTCCGTACCACTGTCTATTTTGGGTATAAACCTTTTTTTCCCCCTCTCCCTGCTTTTGGGGCTGTGTCATGGTAACCATTAGTATGAGCAGAAGAGTGTGATTCAACTCGTCTCAGCCACCATGGTGCCAGGAGGTTTGGTGTGTCATAAATGCCCACACTGGCGGTGCCCTGGCCTCCCAGGTGGTGAAAGAGCCACAAGTCATCTTGCTGTGACTCCAGAGCCAGGCAGATGGGCTTTGAAGTGAGGCACAGAATGGCAGGATGGCTGGCCTCTCACCAGTGGCTTTGGGTGTTCTGTGGGCAGCTGGTGGCTTGAAGTGGGAGGGAAGTTTCTGAAAGTCAGAGCAATGGTGTGATGACGTGCATCTCACTTGTGCTGAGAGAGAATGAGCAGTCAGAAAGAGGCACTGGGACCTCTTCCTCCTCCTCCTCCAGCCCCAGGCTTGTGGCCGAGAGAGGCTGTGGCAGTTCGACATCTCTGTCTAGGAGGCCCTGATGTCTCTCCTTCGCTTTCTGCTGGACCCCAGCTCACCTGGCCTGGAGCAGATGATTGGGTGACATGGGGCACAAATACTCTTCTGCCTTCTGTCACCCACAGGACTCATTTGCATCTCCTCCCAAGCTCAAATAGGAAATTCAGGCATAAGGCTGGTGTCACATCAGGGACACAGATAGCTGATCTGGGGTGTGTGCTTAGCCTGCTTATCCGTGACTAAGTGCCACCGAGTGAGTTAGATGGACTTGGATTCATCAGCCTGCCCTGGGACTTTCTACCTGGGCTACTCTGGAGAGGTAATAAACCCCTCTAGGCCTCAGTTTCCCCTTTTATGAAATGGGAATAACAATAGAACCGACTTCATAGACTTCATAGGATTGTTAGGAGGATGAAATGAAACAATGCATTTAGCACAGTGCTTGACACATGGTAGGTGCTCACTTAATAGTTGAATGAATAAATGAATGAATGCCTCCTGCATTGGGCAGGGCACCGATTAGAAGACTGTGTGCCTACCACCGCCTCTGCCCCATGGCAGGCAGGCCTAACCAGGAAAGAGAGACTAACTGGAAACTTTGTTTTCTGACCAATCCACGCCCAGAGTTAGAATGCTGCAGCAGTCACATGCTAATTGCAAGCGATCAGGAAGGAGTGGAAAACGTTGTCTTCGGTGTGGGACAGACCTGGGTTTGTGTCTGGCTCCACCACTTACTAACTGGATGATCTTGGGGCACTTTGTTAACTCTCTCTACTTCATTTTTCTCACCTGGAAAATAGGGGTACAACTAGTACCCACTTCAAAGGGTTGGAGTGAGGTGTAGGGGTGAACAAGATGTCGACATTGTAAAGCTCTAGTTATAGGGCCTGGCACAGCCTAGGAGCTTACTGAACACGTGCCCTCACGGGACTCCAGGGATTTCGAGAAAGGAGAGAAAACTGTAGGCTGGATTAGTCAGGAACTACCAACTGTTAAAATGTGTGGAGTAGGTTCTTTGTGCCAGGAACTCTTCTAAGCATTTTTAATGCCTTTCGTTTTAATTTTTACAACAGCCCTGTGAAGTGGCTACTACCGTTTCCCCCATTTTACAGCTAAGAAAACTGAGGCACAGTTTTGCCTCAGGTCACAGGCTGATAAGTACTAAGGCTGGGGTTTGAACCCCCATAGTTGGCCTTCCGGGGAGAACTGCTGGAGGTTGAGATTAGCATATGAGTCAGGAGTGTCAGCCGCAAGGCACAGACTCACTCATTACTCACGTTTGGGGAGATTCACAGAGGCCCTGCCACCAGGTACAGCTCGATGCAGGGGCCCCGACCATGACTTGAGTGTTCCATCCCTCTGTCTTCATTCCTTTGTTCTCAGGCGAGCTCTCCACGCCGGAGCCAGCAGCTCCTGACTCACATCCTACCGTATTAGCATCTTTCCATTGCACCCTCACCTACCTGGGAGGCCTCTGATTGGCGGTGCCTGGTCACATGCTCGGCGTGAAGGGTGGGGTCAGCACAAACTACCAACTCCGTCGCTCTCCCCCACCCCCCAAGACGGGAAGATAACTAGGAAGACAACCAGGCCAAGTCCATCATGAGCAAGGGGGAGGAAGAAGGACCTGCCTCTCAGTAATTCAGACAGCAGACTTGAGATGGGCAGAAGGGGCTCTTACGGTAATCACATTAGGATTGCTGTGGATGGAGCAGGGATTCAGGTTGGTGGGCAGTGTTTCTCTTTCTGGAAGAAGTAATTCCCTGCAGGCCCTTGGTGAGGTGAGACTGTGCGGTGACAGTCTAGTTGGCGCTGATGTGAGCCAGCCTGGGGTTGAGACTTTGGGTGATCAGCTCTGGGGGTGCTGATGGGGTTGGGGTTGGTGAGGAAGAGGAGAATGGTGCTGGGGACAGTGTGGTGGTGAGAGTGGCAGTTGGCACAGCAGGGATGGTCTGGTGGCTCCAGGAGATGGTTGAATCGTGGGTCTTTGGTGTGAGTTGGGCTAATGAGTGAGCCAGGGTCATGGTTAGGGATGTAGGCAGCAATGGCATGCACAGGTGCAGTTGGAGACGAATGTGAGGGAGGGCACCACGCTGTGCCTGGGCTGGACTTGGTGGAAATGACGTAATTGGAGAATTAACATTTCGTGAGGGGTAGGGTGGGGGGGCGGGGAGGGAGGTACCACTTTTATAGCTGGTGACAGAACTCTGTGTGGGTATGAAGAGCTGATAATGGTAATTCTGTGGGATGTGATGGTTTCATAGAGCAACAGAGGTGGAGGGGCTCCTCTTACAGAGGAGGATGGAGACCACACCCAACCAGTGGTTGCATTTGGGCCTAAGCCCTCATTCCCATCCCCATGCCCTCTCTTTTTAAAAATTATTTTTTATTTCCTCACATATAATTTAAGGAGTACTAATATCTCCTCTCCAAATGCAGCCCTTCCTCGCCTGCTCCCACCCTCTTCCTCGCCTGCTCTCACCCTCTTCCTCTTCTCAGAGGCAGCCCTTTTTAGCTATTTCTCCTAGCCATTTTACACTCTCATTTCCGAGTAATGTGCAATTTTTTTGACTCTTCCATTTTAGACATTTTCCATCAACTTCCTATTTAGTAAATAAGAATTTAGCTCTCTCACATGGCCAACCTTTCTGCTCTCCAGACACCCCCTAAATAAATATAGTTCTTATAGGTATACTATTAACAGTACCCTACTAGTGTTCTTTCAAAAACGTTTTATGCATAGGTTAATATAGATGTGTATGTATGCATGTAATAGGCAGGATAATTGTCCCCAGACACAGCCACATCCAAATCCCCGGAACCTGTGGACATGTTACCTTATGAAGCAAAAGGGACTTTGCAGATGTGATTAAGTTAAGGATCCTGAGATGGGAGGTTATCCTGGGTTATCTGGGTGGGGCCAATGAAATCACAAGGGTCCTTGGAAGTGAAAGATAGGGGCAAGAGCGGCGAAAGGGGTGCGAGGGAACAGAGTGAGAGTAAGGCAGTGGGAGAAAGCCTGGCCTTCCGGGTGGGGGTGGCCGTGAGCCAAGGAATGTGAGCAGCCTCTAGGAGCTGAACTGAGGCAGGACGTCGGCTCCTCCCCCACCCAGAGCCTCCAGCAAAGACCACAGCCCTGCCGACGCCTTGATTTTAGCCCAGTGATGAGAGCCATTTTGGACTTCTGACTTCCAGAACTGCAAAATAACAAATTTGTGTTGTTTTAAGGCACTAATTTTGTGGTTATTTGAAACAGCAGCAAATAGGAAATTAACATACTATGTATGTAGTATACATGTATATGTACATATATGTGTGTATACACATCCACATCCACACTTACATACACATATATATTAATATACACATATTTGTTAAATCAACTGATGCAACTGTTATTCACAGCATAGCCTTATAGTGTACTACAATAGTTTCCTTTCAGTTTTCCCTGAAGTTAGTAATTTCCTTGTGTTTTCATCGGCCTTATTGCCTTTGTACCTTTTTCTTATTACTGCTATACCTTCCAGTAGCTGTCAGTAGGACTTTCACAAAGGAAGTCATCAAGTATTATATGTTTCAATTCCATTTTTTGAGTTACCTCTTCTCTTGCTCTCCGCACGTGACACGTTGTAGCTGCCGTCCTATGACTTCCTTTTGTGGTCATCCTTAGCCTTTCCTTTGCCCTTCTTCTGGTGGGAGTCCCTGGTTTCTGGATCTCATGTCTTCATCTTGCTTGATTTACTCCCCCATTTGGGGCACATCATCCAGAACAGATACCTGTCAATATCCAAGTCCATTCAGTTCCTAAGTTCAGACAGTAGAGTACAAACAGTGAGTAACAGCTGTGGTTTTGTCAGATTAAAAGGACGGTTCAGTGGTAGAGGGCATGGTGATGACAGACAGCCCTCAGCATTCCTGAGTCTTGAGTCACACTGCTTGGATCTGAACAGCGGTCCTCTATGGCTTCATCTGGCTTCTTTTCACCTTAGTTCTGGAGATTCCCTTCCCTTTTCTCTGTGTCTTAGAGGACATCTTCTCATGCGTCTTGAGAAAAATGTGTCTGAAAATCTCTTCATTCTACTCTCACACTTAAATTATAATTAGGCTTGGTAAAGAATTCTAATTGGAGAATTTTAAGGACATGGTTCCTTTGTCTTCTTTGAATATTAATGTTGAGCAGTCTGAAGCCATTATGATTCCTGAACCTTTATATGTCATTTTTCTCTCCCTCTCTAGACATTTGTAGTGTCTTCTCTGCGTCCCAGTGTTCTGAGATTTCTTCATTTTTCCTTCCTTTTTTTTTTTTTTTCTTTTTTTTATGTGGATAGCTCCCTGGCTGGGAATCGAACCTAGGCCGCAGCGTTGACAGAGCCGAAGCCTTAGCCACTACACCACCAGGGAACCCCTGAGATTTCTTCAGATGTGCCTTCATGTGTGTCCGTTTCCATCCACTGTACTGGATAGTCAGTGGGCCTTTTTCAATCAGGCAACTGTGCTTTTTAATTCTGGGAAATTCTCTTGAATTATTTCACTGGCAATTTTCACCCCTCTGTTTTTGTCCTTTCTGGATCTCCTATTTTTCAGATGTGGAAATTCTGGACCAGTTCTCTAATTCTCTTCCCGTCCTCTCCCTTTTTCTATTTTTCTTTTTAATATACTTCTTCTACTGAGTTTTGCATTTCTACTAACATAATTTTTATTTCTAGTTCTTTTCTGTTCTCTGAATGTTTTTTAATAGCATTCTTGTTTCATGAATGTAGTATCTTCTCTGTACATAAATTCTGCTTTCTTTGTGTTTTGTTTTGGGTTGGGTTTGGTTTATTTGTCCTGGTCTTTATCTTCCAAGTGAGAGGCTTCCCTCCGATGTCTAGTGGTCCTTGGTTGTCCTTTCAAGATTAAGAACAGGGGACTAAAAAGCTGGTTGGAAGATATTACCATGATGGTGGATCTTGTTGACTTGTAGATCCACTGGTTGACCTAAACAAGCCATTTTGACACGATTTGACTTCTGGTGTCAGTATCTGTATCCTTAGGCTTTTCCTCTTGGATGGATTAGGTTCTCCAGAGAAGAAGAAAGGGTCTGGCTGGCGGCGTTCTAGGAGCCCAGTGTAGGGCTAGCTGCAGGATGAACATCACGCTGATAGTAACCCGTCTCCTTGTTTTTGGTATGTTACCTTTGCTCTCAGCTGTGCTAGTTGATTCTTGGTGCAGAGACCCTCTGTTTTGTGCTGTCCATAGAATACACCTTCAGACTTGTGGGGGAAGTGAATTTAGGGGTTTTACTTCTTTCATTTTGTCTTATTTTCACACTCATGTCCTCTTCCACCTTGGTCCCAAGGTAGCTGGTACTAGCATGTCACATGTCTTTTAAGGACTCTATTATAAATCAATTTTCATGTGCTTTCTGATATTTGGCTGTCACGAGCCTGTTTTCCAGACTCTAAAATTTTATTGGTAGTGTCTCCTCTCTCTGTTCAGCCCAATCTATGACTTTATTTATTTAAAAAAATAAAAATCTTTCTACTCAGTTGGCTTGAGAAGGTAGTGTAATGTGGTATGTGTATTCAAAATCCCAATTCTTTTTCTACAACAGTTTTGTCATTGACATAGTGATGAGGGTGACCATATCAGTTGTGATACCAAGATATTTTCATGATGGGATTCCTTAACACAGTTTTTGTAAAGTTGTTGTTATGAACATTACTCATGGCCACTGTGGACATTACAAGCATAAGGAAGGAAATAAAAGCTGCCTGTCATGGTGGTAGGGTCTTGGCAAGGATTTTTCTTTGGTGACAGTGTTTGTGGTGTAGCCTTTGGCAAGGGTGCGGCATAAGCTTTGGTGCCAGGAGCAGCAGGGCGTGCTTGGCGAAGAGCTGTCATGGTGGACACATGTCGCTGTGTTGGGGCTGTGGGCCCAGAAACAGGTCACTCCCCTTGGCAGGGCTGCTTGAGAGAAGAAGGAAGCTTCTCAGGGCAGGCGGGAAGCCCTGTGTCAAGGCCTGGACTGCAGCCACCACAGTGGGCCCCCCGGAGCCGTACAGGGCATGGCCTGCCCGGCCATATGCTGGATGGTTTCAGATGATGCTGGGTGATTTGGAGAGACACTTCCTTACTGACAGGTCCGTCCAATTAAGTAACACAAAGGAACCCAAAGACTGACCCATGTCAGATGCGTTTGCTATGAGGACAGTATATGCAGCTCAGATGTCAGGGGGTGTCTGGAGGAAGGGGAGGAGGAAAGCATTTTCTTCCCTTTCTGGGGTGTCTGCCATCAGAGTCAGTGCCCTATAATGTTCTGCTGTTCCCTCCTGCTTCCTTCCTCTTACTGGCAACCAGAGGTTCTCTGAAAGATCCCCCCTCCCTCACAGAAACCCCCTGGATGTTTCTAGGGAGCATTATTTGCCTCTTACTTAGTGCCTAGGTCTCCACGATTCCATCCTGGGGCTTGGGGCTCCTGAAGACATCCCAGCCTGCCTGCTCCTCCCGTTTGCTCTTGGTGCCTCCAACAGCTTGGCAGGGCCGAGGTAGAAGGTGTCTTGTAGATCATCTAGTCCAAGTGTCCCATGTCATGGATGAGGAAACTGAGGGCCAGAGAAGCTCCAGTCAGGACTAGACCCCACTGCTGACCCCGGGTTCAATGTTCTTTCTAAGCAGACTCTGCCTCTTAGTTCCCGCATCCTTTTGAAGGTGTTGCTGTTGGGGGGGGGGTGATTGGGGATGCTTGTGCTAAAGACGGGGAGTGGGCTTGAGGTGAGAATTGCTGGGTGATAATGGAGGGAAGCCTTGTAGGGTTCTGGGTTGGACTAGTTCTCTAGTGGGCTCACCAGAGTTGTTTCTGTGGGGTGGTGTAAGTTGGGGGACAGAGCTTCGTAGAGACCCCCTGAGAGCTGTAGAGTCAGAGAGATGGGGATCCCTGCCTCTGCTTTGACACTGCAATGTGGACACGTCCTAACCTTTCTGAGCCTTAGATTCAATGGTGAACCAGGGACAGTTCTATCCCTCTATCACCATTGGCTCCTGCTTGTATTGGGCAGCAGACACTCACTGAGCCTAGCACGTGCTAAGCTTAGAAGTATGCAGCACACCTGGGGTTTCCTTAGGGCTCACCTGAGGGGCATGGAGCCGAGGCAGCCTATCTGGGTTTCAAGTTATGGGGCCCCTCCTGTCCTGGTCCTAAGGAGGCTCCTCCCAGCTCCAGCTTCCCCGGCACACCCAGGCGGAGCCAGGACTGAGCCACCTGCCTCCCACCCAGACGTCCATCCCTGGGGTAGGGGCTGCACCCCTGGGAGCCCCGACCCTGTGCTTCCTCCACTTCCTGGTTTTCCAGGGAGCCTGACTGGAGAGGGATGAGAGGAGAAGCCCAAGGGAGGGGCAGCGGGGGAAGCAGAACCAGGAACTGGAAGGGGAAGGGTGTGGGTGGGCCCAGATCCAGCCTGCCGCCCACTTTCCTTCTCCTGCCAATCCCCTCCTGGCCCTGGCTGGCGCTCTGGAGGCAGGGGCTTGGCCCACGGCTCCTTCTGGGGGGTGGGGAGCAGGAGAAGTCTGCCTCTGAGTGAAAAGGGTTGAAGCCGAAGCACTCCAACCCCCAGCTGGGCCTGTGGCAAGGGCTTTGTTATTTCACTGGCTGGGGGCCCACACCTGAGGCAGGGAGGGTGAAAATCCCCTAACATTCAGCTGTGTGGGTTCACAGGGCCCCCTCAAACCCACCCGTTTCTGAAGCCAAATGGGCCCGGTTCACGGGGTGGCGGGGAGAGGGGCCTCGCCTCCTCCCTCCGCGTGGCCGTGGCCCCCACCAGGGTGCCCTGTCGCCACAGCACTGCACACTCAGGCCGCCTGAGTTCGAGCTCGGCTTCCTCTGGGCCAAGGCGCTGGCGCTTCAGTGCAGTGACATTCATTTCACTCCATTTTGTGAGGTTACTTCCACCACGTGGGGTGGGAGCGGTGTGGGGGTGGCGGCGTGCGGAGAGAGCCGGCCGGGACTGCTGGGATTTCCCAGGGGTGGCTGGGGTGGGAGGAAGGTGCAGGAAGCTTTCAGATGAAAGAACAGACGTACATGAAGAGAAGGGAGGAGGCGGGAGGCCGCTGGAAGCCTCAGAGAGTGGCGCCCACTGTGCCACGGCCGCGCGCAGGCCTCAGAGGCGGGGCCGTGCCCGCCCGTCTGCCTCGGTTTCCCCGCGCGGCGGAAGGCGAGGCTGGCCCGTGCTGCGGTGAGGCTGGGAAGACCAGTGAGGCCGGAGGAACAGGCCCCACCGGCCAGCCTGGCCCTGGGGCTGAGGGCCCGGCCCCCCGGAGCGGGTGGGGGCGCCCTGCCCTGCTGACCCCACTTCTCTTCCCTCACAGGTGGCGCCATCGCAAGCCCAACCCCACAGGCAGCCTGCGGCAGAGTTTCGCCGGACTTGCACTCAGCACCCGGATCTATGTCTGAGTCTTAACTCCTGCTCACGAAGACCACGCTAATTCCTTCCCCAAAGCCGAGCGGCCCCCCAGCCCCGCGCAGCCCCAGCCTGCCTCCCACCGCCCAGCTGCCCGCAATGCCCTCCAGCGGCCCCGGGGACACCAGCAGCCCCGCTCCGGAGCGGGAGGAGGACCGCAAGGTGAGCGGCTGGCCCTGCTGGGGACCTTCTAGGGAGCGCCCTGGGGGGGGGGGGGGACCCGCGCCGCCACCGCTCCGATGTGCCGCGCTCAGCGCTCCCCGTTTTGGTGATGAGGATACTGAGGCAGGACTTGGAGCCGGGGACTCAGGCTCCAGGACCCAGGCGCCCCCGCCCCGCCCCCCAACACCCAGTGGTGTGAGCAGCTTCAGGGCCTAGGCCTGTGCAGTGGCTGGGTGGGCCTTGCACAGTCCCCAGGCCGGGATTCTTTTTGGGACTGACCTCTTCTTAGCTGTGTCCGCAGGTGAGCCACCTATTTTAGTCGCCTCTGTTTCCCCAGGTGTTCAGTAGCCTCTGGGAGGCCAAAGACAAGTTCACGGGGGGGGGGGGGGGGGGGGGGGGGGCGGGGCAGGGGGGGGGCTTGGTAGATGTGAAGCCACAGGAGGGTCCCACACAGACAGGCAGGCACAGGGCAGTCCGGTGGCCATGGCTGTGGCCTCTCAGGGTGACACCATGGAGCTAGTGACTTCCTTGTTGTCAGAGCCCCATGAGGGGTGACCTCTTCACCCTTCTCCCGGTCTCCAGGATGGGCCTACTTCAGTCAGAGGAGATCACAGCAGGCTGGAGGGAGTCCCTGCTAGGTCCTGACAGGCTGCCTGGGGACCTCATCAGGTGTGTCCACCTCTACCACAGCCCCGTCGAACCCCCAGCTCTTGGCCTCTGTTTCTCCCCATCAGTGGAATAGTAAACCTTGCCACCACCCTTCCCGGGTGCGGGCCACGGGCCTCCCTGGGGTGTCCTACCTGCCATGCCCTGGGCTCCACTGTTCCCTCTGTCTGCTCCTCGTCCCCTGAGCAGGGCCCGGGGAGGGGTGATGCTTGCTGGTATCGGGGCATAGCAGGGTGTTTACGGGGCAGTTTGTCTTTCTGGAACCAGAGTGGACAGCTGGTGCCAGGTGTGGGGCCCTGAGCACTGCGAGGTGTGTCAGCTGTTGGCCGGCTGCCAGGGCCAGCTCTCAGGCCTGCTCCCCGAGTGCCCTCCCTCACCGTGCTCAGCTCCTGCTTGCGCTCGCGTGTTCTTTCTGCTTCCTGGGCAGTTTCCACCCATTTGCTGCTTGGAAGGGACAGATGGCCCTAGTTTACAGATGAGGACGCTGAGCCCCGCTCCTCAGCGGTGGGTCCAGATGGGCGCCCGGTCTCCCTCCTCCTGGATCGGAGCCTTTCCCATTGCCCTGCCTGTGTGGGTCCTGGTATGGACACATGCATGCGCGCGCGCGCGCACACACACACACACGGGCACACGGGCACACGAAGCCTAGACACCTGCCTTCCCAGCCCGGAATCATGCTGAGTGCCATGGAGTGGTGTATGCTCCGCAAGCTAGGGAGAAATCCGTGCTGCGGCCCACTGGGCAGGGCTCCTAGGGGCTACAGGTCATTTCTATCTTTCTGACCGCCCCGAAATAAAAACAAAAAACAGCAACAGGTCATCCAGGTTATCCCATGGACCTTCTGGGCTACTCCCGTGCAGGACTCAGGCAGCAGCATATCTAGATGCTGCCACCATAGAACTGGGGCCATCTGTGGCCACCTGTGCTCTCAAGTGGCAGCTGTGGCCATGGATAATTCCCTCTCCTCCTTGAGCCTGGCTTTGCTCCTGCGTTGGATTAGGTGACCTTGACCCTCCTTCCCCAGTCCAGTGTCCTAACTGGTGCTTATACACCTTTGTGTCCACATACTTGGTGGTCAGCTGCCCCCCCACAGGTGGGGAAGGTGGGGACAGCTGGGCCAAATGCCTCCTGTTACTGGACTGTGCTGCCCTGGGGAGCAGAGCCGCTGGCCCCTCCCATGGAGAGCAGCAGATCAGGTGCTCTGTTGTGACAGTTGAGAATGAAGAAGGGGCACTGGATGAAGAGTCAGAAGCCCCAAGTCCCAGGTCCCAGGCCTGACTGTGCCACTTACTGGAGATGTGACTTTGGGCCATCTGGGCTTGCGTTTGCTCAGCTGTGAAAGGGGGATAGTAATTCTAGCTGTGCCTGTTCTACAGGGTGGTGTGGAAGTCAGATGAGGTCATGGGCATGGAAGTGCCCTGCAGATAGCAAAGTCTGGTCCAATTATGAGGGATTACGATTGCTATTCTTATCTACCCATAGTAACTGCTCTGGCTCAAGTGGCAACAAACACATACCCAGCTCCAGATCCTGGTGCAGATAGAGTGAGCTGGTAGACAGGGGCTAGGGCACGGCAGGCGCTGCTCCCAGGCTGTCCACGCCCACAGCACACATGTCGGCTCACCTGGCACACCTCCCTGGCACCTCTGGGCTGGCTCCCGCAGCTTCAGGGAGTCGCCCAGGGATAGCGGGTGGAGACACTGACAGCCGCCCACAGCAGCCTGTAGAAAGGCAGGCCTGGGGCAGGGGTGCCCAGACCCTGCCGAGGGGGAGGATGGGCTAGAGTCCAAAGAGCCTGGCAGAGTTGCCAGGGGCACCTGGCACAAAGGAACTGCTTGGGGAGCCAGAGGGAAGGGGTGTGGCCACCCGCTGGCCCTACGTGCCCTTCCAGCCACCCTCTATGCCACGCCTCCGTGCACCTTTCACTCTAGTACTTCCTGGAGCTGCCAGGCCTTTGTTCATGCTGCTTCCTCTGCCTGCTATGCTCTTTTCCTAATTTTCTCTCCTCTGATCAAAGCCCTGGCTTCAGTTTGCTTTGAATTATAGTTTGTAGTGGACCAGTGGTTCTTGGAACCATTCATCTATCGATGGAGACACAGGTTGTTTCTATATCTTGACTATTGTACCTAATGTTACAATGAATATAGGGGTGCATGAGGGTGTAAAGCTAAGTGAAATAAGTCAGAAAGAGAAAGACAAATACTGTATGATTTCACTTATATGTGGAATCTAAAAATAAATAAATAAGTAAATAAGAACAAACAAACAAAACAAAAAGAAACTCAGAAAACAGATCGGTGATTCGCAGAGGGAAGAGGGGTTGGGAGTGGGTGAAGTGGAGAAGGGGACCAATTGTATGGTGATGCATAGTAACTAAACTTCTGGGGGTGATCACTTCGTACTGAATACAGATTTATACTCAGTTATAATCAGAAAGATGGAAATGACCTGTAGCCCCTAGGAGTCGAATTTTAACGTTGTGCACTTGAAACTTATATAACAATTTTTAAAATGTGATTTCTAAATCAGTAGTGTCTGCAAAGGTTAGAAATGCAAAAGCTTGGGCCTCACCCCGGAGCTGGAGAATCCTGGGGCCCAGCAATCCTGTTGTCACCAGCCCTCTAGGGGATTTGAGAAGTACTGGTGTGGGTGATACCCAGCCCCACCGCTGCCTCTGGAGGACAGGGCCCCAGGGCTTGACTAGCATAGATTAGTAGGTGCTCAGGAAATACCTTGCAGATAGGATAGAGAGGAAAATGAAAGTAAGAACCTCCCACATGAGCGCAATCTCAGAGCGCAGAACCAGGCCAGTAGGGCGTAGGGCTGTGGGTGGCAACACTGTGGCTGGGCGTGCACAGAGGAGTCTGTGTATGTGGTGTCCCCCTGGCACCTACCCAGCATCCTTTCTCCCTGCAGCCTCCCCCATCCATGTGTTGGGCAGGGGAGGGCTTCTTCGGGAAACTGGGAGGAGACAGACTTTGGGGGTCTGACTGAGCTCAGGTGCTCTGTCAGGGGCAGGTCAACTGGGTAAATGTGGCCACAGCAGAGAGAGGAAGTGCCAGCCTTATGGAAGAGGGTGAGAGGTTAGCAGCGGGGAGGCCAAGAGCCTTCGTCCTGGCTTAGAGGGGATCATGGAGGTAGGGAGCCAGGCCCTGCGAGGAGGCCGGGGAGAGGGACAGAGGGAGCAGGAAAGGGGACCAAGAGCATTCCAAGCCTTGGGGCTGGAAGGACCTCCATATGAATCAGTGGCTGGCCAGGAATCCAAGCCCCTGGCTGAGCCCCTGATCTTGCTGCTTCCCAATTTCTTCTGGCCTCAGAAACATAGCAGCTAAGATGCATTGAGTGCTGACTATTTGCTCTTTTAAGGTCTGTACTTGCATTCTTCTTATTTCATTCTTACAATGAAAGAAACTATTATTTTATATCACTTAGTCTTGTTAAAGACTACCAGTGGTTCTCAACCTTCCTACTGCCGCAACCCTTTAATCCTCATGTTGTGGTGACCCCGATAAAATTATTTTTGTTGCTGCTTCATAACTGTAATTTTGCTACTGTTATGAATCGTAATGTAAATATCTGATACGTGTTTTCTGATGGTCTCAAGTGACCCCTGTGAAAGGGTTATTCGACCCCCAAAGGGGTCACAACCCACAGGTTGAAAACTGCTGGACTAAACTGATGCTCAGAGAGGTTAAGTAACTTACCTAAAGTCACACAGCTGGTAGGTGGTGTGCTGGGATTGGGACCCAGGCAGCCTGTACTGTTGGCTTCTGTGCTCTTCAGGCTGCCTCCAGTGTGAAGGGGGATGGGGTGAATGATGCCTCCCAGCTGTGAGGCTCCATAGTCCCACCATGTTTCTTTTGCTGTAGGTTCAAGTACATGTGTTTAGGCTGAAAGTTGGGATGGTCAGAGAATGCTTTATTCTGTGTAACAGTGCTCTTACCCTGGGGTAGATGTTGGGGGCACTTCTTTCCAGCAGGAACTCTCGTACACAGGGTAGCATGCATGATTGTGGGCTCACATGCGCACACATACGCACACCAGATGCATACTCTTCAGTGAAGGCACTGCCGTGGACACATTGCTTCTTACCATCCTTTCCTCCATCCTTCCCACTCTCCTTCTCCCCCTTCCTTCCCTCTCTCCATTTCTCCCTTCTGTCTTCTCTGTACCCATCGCTTCTCTTTCCTTGACTTCCTTCTGCCCTCTCTCCCTTTCTTTCTTTAGATGTAGGTACTTTTTCTGGTACCTAGCACATAGTAGGGCTCCACAAATCTGTAGGATGAACTGAATTAACATTCCTGGAGGACCTAGTAAAGGGAAGGGGATAGGAAGACACAAGCCTACACAACAGCTTGTCTGCTGGGTGAGGGAAACTGCAGGGGGAGCACATCTCTGCTGGGGAACACAGCATGTGCGCCTGTGTGCATGTGTGTGAGCGTGCACGTGCGAGCGTGTGTGTGTTAGCGCATGTGTATGTGAGTGCACGTGTGTGCATGTGTGTGTGAGTGTGCACAAGTGTGCACGTGCGTATGTGCATGAGTGTGTGAATATGCGCATGTGTGTGAGCATGTGCATGTATGAGTACATGTGTATGCAAGCATTTGCATGCATGCAAGTGTGCATATGTGTGAGCGTGCGCATGTGAGTGTGCATGTGAGAGTGTGTGAATGTGTGAGCGTGCACATGTGTGAGAGTGTGAGTGTGCATCTGTGTGTGAGTGTGCCTGTGGGGCATGTGTGTGAGTGTACACGTGTGTGGGTGTGTGCTTGTAGGAGTGTGTGCGTGTGTGTGTGTGAGTGTGCCTGTGTATGAGTGTACACGTGTGTGGGTGTGTGCTTGTAGGAGTGTGTGCGTGTGTGTGTCTGTGTGCATTTAGGGCGAGTGCTGTTGCCAGGGCTCTTCCCTCCTCACCCAAGTCCAAGCCACAGGCCTGGTGAGTACTCACTTCCTTGGGCACTGACTGCTTCCTGCGTTCTGGTACGCAAGGCTCAAGGGCATCCTTGGGTGGGGTTGCCCCCAGCTCCTCTCTGAGTTGTTCTTGCTGGGCCACAGTTCTGTTACCCACCGTTTTGCCTTTCTTGTACTCAGATGCCCACATGCCATCACTTAGGGCAGGCTCTTTGCTTTATGATTGTCACTATAGGGGCCGTTTAACCCTACCAGCCCGCTGTACCGATTTTTCGGTCATTTCCGAATCTGCCGCTAGACCGCTGGACCTAGTTTTCGAAATGAAAGGTAGACCTGTTTTCTACAATGTCTCCAAGTTCCATCTTATTCTAACCACTTGTTTGCATGGAACTAACATTTTTCTATATCATGTGGTTTTTTTCTCTTTAATGCTCAGGAGCCCAGGGATAGGGGCCAGTTAGGTTCAGGGCCTCAGGTCTGGTAGGGTTAAATAGCATCCCTCTTAGTACATTTAAACAGTTACAGAAAAGGCAGCTTTACCCTTATCTCTTGAGGGACACAAGTAATAACAATGGAGTGTCCGTTTTTAGCTCAAGGGAGTCAGTTGGATGCTTGGGCATGTAGAGCAGGTGGGTGATGTCAGCAGTGCCCACTCCTGAGCTAACCAGGGTCTACATCTTAGGCTTTAGGTTCTCTCAAATTCTCTAGGTGAAGTATTACTACATGTCAAGTTTAGTCAACCTTGCAGTCAATAAAGGCTTGAGTGGTGGTCAGTTGGACTCTGGAGACAGACCTGTGTATGAACCTGGTCTCTGCTCTGCAACTTAGCTACGTGACCTCTGAGCAGGGAATGAGAGGCTTATGTGACATGGTGTGTGTGAGTGCTTGACACAGGGGCCTGGCACGTACTAAGTTAGTGCTGTAATTTATTTTGGATACCTAACTAACTAGTTATTTGTCTTTCTGTCTACCTACCCACCTTCCTTCCTGCACATTTGTGTAGACCCATGCAGTCCTAAGGTTTTGCCAGGGCGTGGGAGAAGAGTGCAGAAAATGCAGATGGGAGTGTAAGTGGCATGGTTAAAAGTCTGCTGAGGACCTGGCTCGTGGCAGGAAGGTCATTTCTCTCTGGGTCTGTAGGCACAGGCAGGTCTGAAGTCCTTTTTCCCTTCTCCTACGGAAGAGAAGCACAACTGAGGCAAGTGGCAGGGAGACGTAACTCCTGATGGCCAGTCTGTGGCTACCTTCAGAGGTGAGGGGTCATGGTTGAGCCCACGGCCCCTTGGGTCCCTCGGGCCCTAAGTGACCAGGGTGGGGATGGAGCCCATCCCGGCCAAGAAGCCAGTCCTATGGGGCAGGGCCGGGCAAAGCTGAGCTCAGCTCTGCAGAGGGGAAGAGGGCAGGCTGGGCACTGAGCTGCAGTGGGTGTCCCAGGATGACTGGGAAATGGGGGGATGCCCTTCCTTTCTGGCACCTGGACTGGGCACAGGGCCTGGTCACGGTCTGCAGCTGCCTCTGCGGAGAGCCACAGGGCAATTAGGGATGTTGCTTATAATCATCCCACTTAACATTTGCACAGTGTGGAAGGGCCTATAAAGGAGTTTCCCTTGCCTAGCAATTAACCCACTTAATCCTTACAATACCTCAGGAGGCGCCAACTGTCATTATTCCATTTTACAGATGAGGAATTGAGGTTTAGAGAGGTTGAGAAACTTGGCAAAGGTCACATGTCTATGAGGTAGTTTTATCTGGATTCTTTCCCTCCATAAAGCAGGGGGCCTGGTGGGGTGGCGAGGAGGTGGGAGGCTGTGCCAAGCCTAAGGGGGTGGCTGAAGAAGTGCATGTGAGTGGCAGGGTGTCTGGGAATATGATTGCTGGCAGAGAGTGGGTACACTCTACCCTGACCCCGGGCACAGTGTCGCGTACCTATGTGTTTACATGTCGTCTTTCCCTCTAAACTGAGTTCCTTATTTGCTTATCTTTATATCCAGTACAAGTAGGTGCTCAGTAAATATTTTTGAGCGCCCCCATGGACCTGGCCTCACGGTGGCCCTGAGACCATGGAGGGGAGCATGGTGGGGTGGCAGTGGGTGGAGTCTCATTCCAGAGGGCAGCGAGGCCCCAGCATGGCACACAGGCTGTGGCAGGGGCCTTGGAAAACCCACAGACAGGGCCATTTTTAGCCATTTAGCATTTATGGACCACCCGCTGTGTGCAGGGACCCAGGAGCTGTGGGGGACTCAAAGAGACCAACAGGACATGGTGGCTGCCCCCCAAGAATGTGGCCTTTTGGGAGGGATGGGAGGCTTTCATCCATAATTATAATAGGAACCCCCATAGGCAGTCGTTGTGTTATTGAATCCAAGGGCTGATGAGCTTTGGGAGGTGACTGAGATCAGATGAAGCGGGGTGCTTGGGAGGGCTGTGTGGAAGTGTGAGCATCAACAGTGATTCCTGGTGCCACCGCGTGTCATATTGCCCGTCCTCCAGCAGCGCACCCTGCCGCTCACCTGTCTGCAGGCCTGACCCGGGCAGGGCGTGCCTTGCACGCGTGCATGTACGAGCATGTGTGAGCACGTGTGCGTGTGTACGCAGCATGCCGTGTGGGGTTCTGTGGCTGCAGCTCTGCAGACCTGGACTCAGTCGGCCCAGAACGGGGCTCTGCCTGCCTGAGAAGCCAATTCGTTTCACTGAATTCCACGACCACAGACAGGCCCTGGGAATCAGCCAGCCAGCCAGTTGGCAAAGGCTGTACATGCTCCTTGTCCCGGGGGTCCTGGCAAGTGGCTGGCTAGATCTGGCAAGTTCATCCCCTGGACTTAGACACCGCGTTGAGACATCTGCTCAACGTATGCTGGGTCAGTAGCATCCGGTGTATGTTCTGAAGGGAGCACGTACGTCTGGTTGGCTGTCTTTGGGGGATGACCTCGTGGGATGCATCTCTCCTGGGGAGAAGGGGATTGTATCTAGGTGTGAGACTCTGGGTCAGCTGTGTGTAGATGTGTGCATGTGAATGCTGGTTTGTTCCTTTACCTTGGATTGCCTGTATGCTTGTGGTTTTCACTCTGTGTGTGTGTGTGTGTGTGTGTGTGTGTGTGTGCATGCACACTCATGTACACACATGTCAGTAGCCCATGGCATAGTAGGGTATGGTAGCATGTTGCAGTGCAACCTATGGACTGGGAATCGAAAGATTTAAATTTAGGTTCTAAAGGCCTCCTCCTGGCTCTCTGATCTTTGCTGGTTAGATAACCTCTCTGAGCTTCATATTTCCCTCCTGCGTAATGGAAAAAAAATAATACCAGCTCTGCTTTCTGTAAAGTGTAAGAATATAAATGAAATAACATATGTGAAAATGCTTTTAATCACTATGTACTGTACAAATGCGAGAGATTATTATCGTCACAGCCCAGCTCATCAGAATGAGAAGTTGTATGTGGCTTAAAATAATCCATCCAGTGAACTGTGTTAAAATGTAGGTCAGATCATAGCCTCAGAAGTTGAGAGAGGCTGATGATAACTGCCTAATCTAACAGGCCACTCAATGTGAAGGTGCTTTGAAAGCTGTTGAGAGTTACAAAAATGTAAAGTGAAATAATTACATTTAAGCCTAGAAAGTACATTTTAGTCCGCAGTCATAAAGACCAGAGTGGCACTGGAGCCTCATGCACAGTTGTACTTGTGCAGGTTTGTGGATTTGTGTATGTGTCTCTCTGTGTGCATGGACTCATTTATTGAGAGCACCTACTATGTGATAGTCATCAACTATTTTTGAGAGCCTCCCTTGTGCCATGTACATTGGTCTAGGTTCTGGGAGTGCCAAGGTGAAATATGAAACAGTCCCTTCCCTCAAGGAGCTGGTGGCTTGTCCAGGACAATAGCCAGCAGTTGGTTGCAGTGCTAGGTAGTAGGTGCTATGGAAGCATCTGTGAATTTGGTTTAGGTGGGGGATGGGAGGAAGGGGTCTAGGGGAAGGGAATCCAGGAAATGAGACTGGAAAAAGTAAGGGTTTGTTGGTCAACCTGAGAGGAAGGTAGTCAGGACAGAAACAAAGGTCTGTGCCAAGGCACTGAGGAGGGAAGCAGCCCAATTTTGTACCCGGCATGATCTGTTTACTCACAGGTGGGTGGAAGGCCGTGGGGAGAGGAGTATAAGGCTGCTGGCCAGATCCAGGGGGCCTTCCTTCACGTGGCCTGAGGAGCTTGGCCTGGTCCTGCAGGCTCCTGGGAGCCCCTCAGCAAGGGCTTAAGCTCTGTCGAGTGACATAATCAGCTTTGCATTTAGGAAAGATCAGGGAGCCCCAGTGTTCCTGAGTATCTCCCTGCAACAGTATCAGCCAGATGTTGGGGTATGTCTGTAGCAGTGAGTGATGGCTGCATATGCAGGGCAGAGAGCTGGGATTTGCATGGGGGCCGCGGGGAGGGTGAGGGAGGAAGGAGGGAGGCGTGAATAGTTTCTGAATAGTTCTGGTTAGGATGTCCTGTGGGAACGGAGGAAGTTAGCAATTCTTGAGTGACTATCACACGTCAACTTTCCTCTATAACCTCATTTAATTGTAACATTGCTGTGAGGTTAGATACCATTATCTCCATTTTATAGGTGAGACAGGTGAGACTCAGAGAGGTTAAATAGCTTGAAGTTACTCATGAGTAAAGAGCAGAGCAAAAAGTCCAGCCCCCCTCCAGCCCCCCAGGGCCCATCTACCTGGAAGTTCTGCCTCCTCCCACCCCCTCCCACTGGAAGGATTGGCTAATTAGTGCCCTTACTTGACAGATGAGGAAACCAACCTGGGCTCAGATCTGTTCCTGCTAAATTTGTTACTGTTTTCCAGCTGCTCCAAGTCACTGTGGATCAGATTCTGCCCTTTTAGAGTATTAGCGACGCTTCCTAATTCAGGGCTACTTGCAGATTTGATAAGCATGTTTTAAATTCCTTTGCTCAACCCAGCAGCAACAATGTTGAATGGAACAGGCCCTCTGACAGATGGGGGAGTGAACCCCTTGCTATGCCTCCTTGAGGGACATGGCCCCGAGCCACCTGCTCTCCCTTCTCGGTGTGTTATCCCCACTAACTGGTCCGTGTGAACACAGTCAGGCCCAGAGCGGAAGGTATCACCTTCCCCTTTGCCCTGTGACTTGTGACTACATCACGGAAGAATGATGTGTTGGCCAGAAATAACGTGCTTTTCTCTAAGTTGTGCTTCAGGGCCTGGCAGAAAGAGCATGGAGCCACCCAGGCCCAGGTGCAGGTCCTGACCCAGGCTCTGGTGGCAACTCGGTTTTCCCAAGCACAATTCTGGGGTGCCTGAGGCCTGAACGCTGGACTGGGCATACAGCACCTTGCCCCCCACCAGCCCGAGGGGCAGGCTCAGCACACGGCGGCCTGCCCCAGTGAGCTCCGCACTTTCTATAGGTCAAGACCTGGACAGATGGTATGGCATCAGGGCATTCCACCCCTTCCCCCTGGGATGTGTTGCACTGAATTGAATTTAGCAGAGGGAGAAACGTGCTGAACGTGGGTGCCATATGGTGAGGAATGACAAAATCTCTGCAGGTGGCACAGGGGTTGCCTATTAGGAGCCCCCAAAGGCTTTCTCCACATCCTCATGGAAGTTGGGGGTTGCCAGTCCTGGAATGTCAAGTGCCTTTGTTATGGGGTCATTTCTATGTGGTAACTGTGGTGGCTTTTTCCTCATCAGAGGCTCTGATTGGATTTCACATCTCTGATTAGTTCAGAATAAAAGTGAGAAAATCAAATGAACCCTCTGTAAGAAGTACAGTTTGTTAAAGAAATGGCTCAGAGCCCGGAATTTCCAGGCGGCAGGAGTCTTTCTAGATTCCATGGCTGCCCAGGCTGTCCCTGACCCACTGTGGCAGCCCCTCTTGTCTGCTGCCCTGTGCGTTCCAGTCCCACGGACCTGGCTACTAGGAATGGTCAGTGGCTCCGCTCGGTCTGGCTTAGTGCTCCCCAGGCAAGCATGGAGGCCGGGTGGGCTTCTGGCTGCCAGGGGCTATGTACGCCCTTGTCTGGGGGCATGCGGAACACCTGCTAAGTGCTAGTCCATTCTGGGCTCTCAGGATCCAGCAGTGAACAGAATAAACAAGGGATAAACCATTTGGTCACCCACCCTCTTAAAAACCCGAGGAAGCAGGCAGAATGGACACCCATTTTGTGGATGAAGAAACTGAGGCTCCGAGAGGATGTTCCTCTAACTAGCGAATGGACAAGCTGGGCTCATGCGCACTTTGGTTGGGTCTAGGCCCTGTGCCTTCCATGACTTCACATTGACCCTGCTTGTTTGTCAATGCTGAGTTACCTGGTCAGAAGGCTCAGGACTGCACCCGTTGAGCAGGGGTAGAGTCAGACCGAAAGCACCACCTCGGCCTGAGATTCACTGTAGTTGTGTAGATCCAATTGGAAGCTTCACAGATAGTAAGCTGCATCGGTAGTATTTCCTCCTTTTGAGATCCAAGTGATCTTTTCCTAAACGAAGAATGTCTGTGGGGTCTTGGAAGACAGATCGGAACCAGTAGGCTTGACCTACCTCAGGGCACCTACCCCGGGCCACCCTCCGCCCAGGCCTCCCAGACCTCGGGCCTGGTGTCCTCCCCTCGTCCACAGGCAGGCCCTGCCTCCCTGGCTTCTCTTTGGGATCCTTCTTGGCTGGGCCCCTTAAATGGTCTCTTCAGCCTCTTGGTCCTCATTGCCATGCCATTCCGCCCAGCTGAGGGACAGTGCTCTCTCTAAGGTCCGTCATTACCACTCCTAGCCAAGTTGCTTTGTCCTTGACTTCTTTGAATCTGGCATCTTGGGCCTCTTGGACTGCCAGCGCTCTCCTTCCTTGCCCCCACCAGACCCCGTTGTTGTCTCCCTGCTCCTGTGACCACTCTCCCGCTCCTTTATGTGCTCTGCCCTTCTTCCAACTTGACTAAAGCCTGCACTTGATGCTGAGGCCTGGCACCTCTGTTTGTCTCCTGCCTGTAGTTCTTTGAAGGACTCCTGGAGCCTCCCAGGAGCGTCTGTCCCCCAGACATGCCTCCAATGAGCAGATGGTCCAGTGTCTACAATTGGTCGCAGTAGGTTTTTATCTTCATGTCCCATTATCACCTGCAAATTAATGTGGCAAACCACAAGCTATTTTGAAATCACAGAAAATGACAGTTGAGCGGGACGTCTGGGCCATCACAATCAAATCCTCAGGGAACCTGCGCACCCCGCCTTTTCTGTGGCACCAGCACGGCTCTCTGGGTTGGCACCCTCCCCGGGGAGGCTGTGCAGCCCATCTTTGCTCCTGATATCATGGAGCAGCCTGTGGTCCCTCTGCTGAGTCAAGGTCCCTTTCTCTGTCCTTCCCAACATTGTGCTTGTGCACGATTAGTCATGTTGGAGCCAGCTGAGTCAGAAGGGACTTGTGGCCAGGCTGGAGCAGTGAGGCAGGAGAACTTTCTAGGTTTCTGTCTCTGTGCCCCAGACAAGCATGGCCCAGTGCCAGCAGGGGCTGGGGGGAATAAAGATGAACCAAAACATTGTCCCTGAGAAGCCCCTGTGAAGTGACAGGTGTAGGTGACACCAATGGCGCACGGCAGACGCTTCAGGGCAGGTGTATTTGCAATGTCTGTGAAAGCCCTCCATCACCTGCTGTGGTCCTTATTCCAAATGTCACATGTACCTCTGATATGCGTTGCTGAATTAAATATTTCTTGTGATGTTGTTCTTTTCAATAAAGGTGGTTCATTAAATACATAGCTCATTTCATTTTTGTACTGTGTAAGATTTCTTTCATATAAATAAATTCGCATCCAGAAACAAACTTTTTGTCAGCGCCTGTGTCCTGATTCTGCAGTTCAGAACTGTGGTCACCAGGAGGGAGAGCTGCATTCTGCTGGGACGGGGGTCTGTCCCCCGAGGGTGTATTTAAATTGGGGCCCTCGGGGTGCCTTGGCTTTGCCCAGCAGGAAGGGGGTGACTTCATCCCTGCCAGGGGGACGGCCATGGCCCAGCCAGGGAGTGTGGCGGTTGAGGGGTTGGGGCAGGGTGGAGGCCTGTTGGATCTGGCCCTGGCCTCACAGGCTGTGTCTGTGCCCACAGGAGGGAGAGGAGCAGGAGGAGGCACGTGGCAAGGAGGAGCGGCAGGAGCCCAGCACAACTGCCCGGAAGGTGGGGCGGCCTGGGAGGAAGCGCAAGCACCCGCTGGTGAGTGTTGTGCACCGCCCCTGCACACGCACACAGCACACGCCCGCCGTGACCTTGACCTGCGGGCCCTGGGAACATTAAGACCCTGCGGTGGGGCACGGCCCTCCAGCCGCGGGGCTCACCTGTATTACCCGTTTGAACTCCACAACCACCCTCACGACTTCCCTTTTCAACACTGAACTGGAGGTCCCTAGAGACCAGGGCACTTGTGTTGTAGGTTGTGGCAGATCTGGGACTGGAACCAAGCCCCACACTCCCAACTTACCCTAAAAGAGCAAAAGAGATCTGACAGATTCCCGCTGGTGGCTTTGACAGGGCAGAACTTGCTTCTCCCTGGCCAGCCTGCACGGCCCCTCCCTCCCCATCCACACACCCACCGTGGGCTTCAGCTCCATCTGGAACACCTGGAGGAAGGGAACTGAGGTCTGGGAGTCTCATCAAAATGAGTAGGGAAGACGTGCAGGCTGAGAGCTGGGCCCAGTGTAAATCTGTGGAAGTATAGGCCACAGGCCTGGCCTGCAAGCCCCCTTGCCTCTGAGTCTCGGGGGAGCTCTGGGGTTGCCTGACATGAGGCATGCTCTGGAGGGCGAGGCCTGTGGGCTGTAGGAGCCTGCCTGCCTTATGGCTTAAACTCAGAGGCAGAGCAATAATTACTTGCCAGCACCAAAAACAGCTGGTTCCTTTCTGTTCGCCCCTTCCAGCTGAGAATGGGAAACTTGAAGCATGAAGGTGAGGAGGAGCCAGGAGCTCCGGCTTTGTAACTCTGCCCTGCAAGGAAATGTTCTCAGCAGGGCAGAATTTTCTCCCTTGGGGTAGAGTCGGGGCGAATGGTGGTGGCTGAATTGAAAGGAGCAGGCAGAGGGCGAGTGGGTGGCAGCAGCTGGTCCTGAGGGGACATTTCTCAGAGCCGGGGGTTTGGGAATCTTCTGGGCACTAAAGTGCACCCCAACCAATTTTGCTTGAAGATTTGGAGGGGGCAGGCGGCGGTGGGGCAGAAGTTGTCACTTAACAGTAAGTAATTTTAAACATTTTAATAGTAAAGCAAATGTGGATATATTTTTGGCCTGGAATGAAAAATTCACATGAAGTTGAAAGATAAAACGGGACTTCAAAGGAATGTCCAGTTTGCAGCAGACTCCTGGCTGTAACCCCCAGATTTCTGGGGTGCCCCTCCACTCTCCTCCCCTATAGGGCACCTGGTGGGAGAAGGCCGGGGCACAGTGCAGGCTGGAGGGGGTGGGGGAGCCACGCTGAGTCAGAGCCCGTTGGCAGTTCTGCATCTGCATGTGTGCCCGGGATCTGCCCAGCAAACTCTGCCTTTTCCCAGTGCAGTTGCTGGGGACAGGTGCCCCCACCTCTAGCAAATAAAGACTTGGCAACCTTTCGACGACTCCTCATGAGTCCCTGGAACCAGCAGAAGGGCACGTCTCTGAGAGGTGGGGTGAAGCCCTGGGGGAAGAGAGTGCGAGGCAGTCAGGGGCAGGTGTGTGGAAATGTGCCCAGAATGGACAAATGGGAGTGAAGAGGGGCATGGCTGGGTAGGTGGAGGATCCATCAGTGGGTCATATCACCCGTGGGGAAGAAGCTGTCTTTGGAGTCCAACAGACTTGGGTTTAAATCCTGGCTCCACCCCCTGTGTAACTTTGAACCTGGGGTTCCTTGTTAAAAAAAATAGAGGTGACAAAGATGCATTCCTCCTAGACCCCTGTGAGAATTAAGTGGGTTCAGCACTAAAGAGCTAGTGCTCAGCAAAGGTCAATCCTGCCCTTGTCTGGCCAAACTTCTCTTCAGGAGGCCACAGCAACCTCAGTTTGACAGAAACAAAAGCACTGGATTTACTGCTTCCCAGGTGTGTGATCTTGAACAAGTTACTGAACTTCTGAACTTTTGTATATTGGTAAAATATGGCCACCAGAAATATCTGCTCTGTCCACCTCCAGCAGTGCTTTGCAAATAGCAAAGTGGAATCTGAATGTGTGGGTAGCAGTGTAATATACCTGCTTCTCTGCAGGGGCCAGTGAGGCCAATGCCTGCAAAGCCTTTCTGGTGGGAACCTGGCATTGACTTCTTAGCAGCCCTGGTGGGAGGCTCCGCAGGTCATAGTCTGAATGTGTTCTAGGTGATGCCTCAAGAGAGGCTCCAGGATGAGAGAGAGAACATGGGATAGTCAACACTGGGGAGTTAGGGGGCCAAGGCAGCTGCTATGAAAGTGACCTCTTACACGTTAGGGGAGCAGAGAAAGACTGACCTCAGAGAAAACAGCCAGCGCAACTCTTTCTAGGCAGCAAGCCCCAGGAGCGGGCAGAGGAGATTTCATGCTGCAGCTACAGGTCAGCCCGTGGCCCCCTGGCCCATAGACCATCTGGTTCACTTGTAGAGCAGGTGCCAGCCCCGGCCTCCTCCCCTTACTGGCACAGAAGCACAGCAGGGAGGGCTTCTTGGGGACCTGGTGCAGCTGGGGATCTGATGCAGCTGTGGCCCTGGGAACAATTGGCCTGGGAGCTTTAAAGCAGCTGAGTGTGTGTTACCCAGCTAAGCCTGGAGAGAGGAGGGAGCTTGGCTTAGTTCCTGACAGGTGGAACAGAGTGGGAAGTGCTGGGAAGCAGGATAGGAGGACCTGGCTGCAGGCCTGGTTCTTTATTTGTGCAAAGGTTGCATGAGACATGTCCATGAGTGTCCTCACCATCCCCCTCCCCAAGGCTGATAAACTCTTCTCTCTCCCCCACTTTTGCCCCCAAGGCCTATTTGTCTCTGGGTGCCTTCCACTCATTCCTGTTCCTCCACTTGCCTCCTGGCTACACCCTCACCCAGACCAGACCCCTACTGCCCCCAGGATAGTTTCTCAACCCCCAGCCCTTCCTCCCCTCTGGGACAAACACTTTGCATCTACTGAACACCTATCGGAGACGGGAAGGCCACATAGATCAATAAGACTTATCTTTCAACCTAGTGAGCTAGAGAGAGGAGGCTACACATAATTATACTAAATGCAGCCCGTGGCACATCTCTATTCACGAATCTCCAGGGGCTCTATTTCTTATGGAACAAAATCTGGAGTGCTCCATTTGGCTCCTCACCATGGAATCTCTGCTGGCCCTGCACTGGTGCTCATTACCCACGTCTTCTGCCATAGAAACATCGAAAGCCCATCTTCTCCCTGCTCCCTGAACCTATCAGCCTGTGTTCACACAGCCCTTCAAAGCCTGTCTTATCAATACAACCCAGTTTAGCCACTGTGACCCATGTTGGCATGCCCTTTTGAACCATTTGTAAAATTAATAAAAAATCAACAGCATTCCTATATACAAACAACAAATCCTCATAAAAAGAAATGAGGGATTTTGCTATCACAACAAAAAGAATGAAATACCTGGGAATTAACAAAGAACATGACAGACTTATACACCAAAAACTATAAGACACTTTTGAAAGAAATTGAAGCAGACGCAAAGAAATGGAAAAATGTCCCCTGTTCATGGATAGGAAGACTTAAAGTGGGCATTTTGTCCAAAGCAATCTACAGATTTAATGCAATACCATCAAAATTCCACAATCATACTTTCTTGAAATAGATAAAAGAATTATCAGATTTATATGGAACCATAAAAGACCTCAAATAGCCAAAGCTATATTACATAAAAAGAATAAGGCTGGTGGTATTACACTCCCTGACTTCAATTTATATTACAAAGCATCAGCAGTCAAAAGAGCTTGGTATTGGCAGAAAAACAGAAACATAGACCAATGGAACAGAACTGAAAATCCAGAAATAAATCCACAAATTTATGAACAAATAATTTTTTTATAAAGGAGCAAAAAATAGGCAATGGAGACAAGACAGCCTCTTTAGTAGGTAGTGCTGAGAAAGCTGGGAAAATATATGCAAAAGAATGAACCTGAGCTGTGAACTCTCACCACATACAAAAATTAACTCAAAATGGAATAAAGACCTTCATATAAGACCTGAAACAATAAGCTGTACAATGGATTAAGGATCTTCATATAAGACCTGAAACAATAAGCTGTATAATGGATTAAAGACCTTCATATAAGATCTGCAACAATAAGCTGTATAGAAGAGAACATAGGTACTAAACTTACAGACCTAGGGCTCAAGGAAGAATGCATGAACCTGACATGAAAGGCAAGGGAAGTAAAAGCAAAAATAAATGAACGGGACTATATCAAACTAAAAAGCTTCTGCACAGCAAAAGAAACCATCAACAAAGCAAAGAGACAGCCAACTGAATGGGAGAAAATATTTGTAAACGATGCATCAGATAAGGATCTAATATCTGAAATATAATAAAGAGCTAATATGACTTAACAACAAAAAAACTACCCAATTAAAAAGTGGGCAGAAAAACTAAACAGACACTTCTCCCACGAAGGAATACAAATGGCCAGCAGACATATGAAAAAATACTATGCAAATCAAAACCACGATGAGATACCACCTCACACCTGTTAGAAGGGCTATTATCAACAAGACAAGGAATAACAAGTGCTGGAGAGGATGTGGAGAGAAAGGGATTCTCGCACACTGCTGGTGGGAGTGCAAATTGGTAGAACCACTGTGGAAGGCAGTGTGGAGGTTCCTCAGGAAATTGGGAATGGAGTTACCATATTACCCAGCAATCCCACATCGGGTATCTACCCCAAAAACTTGAAAACCTTAGTCCACAAAGACATGTACCCCAATGTTCATTGCAGTGCTGTTCACAGTGGCCACAACATGGAAACAACCAAAGTGCCCTGCGACAGATCAGTGGATAAGAAGCTGTGGTACGTATACACAGTGGAATAGTGCTCAGCTATAAGAAAAGATGAAAAACTGTGATTTACAACAAAATGGATGGACCTGGAGATCATCATGCTTAGCGAAATAAGCCAGACAGAAAAAAACCAAAAACTGTATGACTTCACTCATATGCAGAATATAAAACTGAAAGCAACAAAGTAAAACAAACAACCAACCCATGGACACAATCAATAGTTTAATGTTTATTTGGGGACAAGTGAGGAGGGGAAGGCAGAGGAAGGGGAAGGAGAGGAGGGAGGGGGAGCTAAATATAAGGTGATGGAAAGAGAACTCACACCAGGTGGTGAACTTATACAACAACTTGACAATGCACTGTAGAATTGTACACCTGGAACGTATGTAATCCTCACTAATAAATGTCACCCCAATAAGTCTAACAATAAAAATAAATAAAAAGGGAAAAATAATAAAATATTGATCAACACTAAAAAAATTAATCAAAATGAACACTAAGACATAAAAGACAAGCTGTTAGCCCCCCCCCCCCCCCCCCCCCCCATCCCATGCTTGGATGGCAGTGGTCTGCAGACCTGACTTAGGAGCTGTAGTCTGCAAACTGTTATCTGTCTGTATAGAACTTCAAAAGAAGTATTCAGAAACTTTTATATCAATTTGATACTGTCATTACATCCAAGTCCTTGGTTCTGTATTTTTAAAAAGTACCATTTGTTGATGGGTTGGGAATTAAGACAACAAAAACAAAAGCAAAGACCTGGCCTTTAACCCCAGACAGTTGGAGAAGCAGGTGGAGAGGGCTTGTTTCTTGCACTAGATTGGACATTTGGTGCCGCCCAGCTGTGCACTGCCCCCACCCCTATCACTGAGGACAGAGACCACAAATCAAAGCTCAGAGCTGTGCCCCATTTATTGCCTACACAGGCCTTCTACAACAGTGACCTCATGGGATCCCTCTGGCAGACCCATGTGAGGTGGGCCGCTGTCATTACCAGCCTCACATTCAGGTGGAAAGACAGGCCCAGAGCAGATGGACTCCACAATGTCCTCTGTGAAGCCCCCGGTGCCCCTTCCTCCTCACCACGCCACCCCGCGATCTGAAATACTGGGGGTCTGAAATTTTGATTAAGTTCATATGCGTATGAATGCAGGGCTGTTTGAAAAAGTGTGTGGGCCTGGTCAGAAAAGCGTACAGAAAAAATATAACTGAGGTGGGCGACTGACCCAAATACCAGGGAGCCTGTGGGGAAGTGGGTGAGGCCGTGGTGACCTACAGAGCGAGAGGTGGGCCCACTAAAGCTGGGCAGTGGCTTGGTCTGCAGCACTGGTCTCAGAGCCAAGATGCTGGGAGCCAGAGCCAACAACAGGAAACAGGAAGCCGGCTGCAGGGCTGGGCGGGGCTTAGTAAGGGAGCTGGCACCTGGACCCAGGGCCTGTGGGCTGGCCAGTGCCTATGACAGGGAGGAGGGGACAGGGGCATGTGGGGCCCATCTCTGCTGTGAGCCTGCGTGTGGGTGTGAACGTCGGGGCGGGCGGAAGAGACGTCTTCCTGTTCACCAGCTCCCAAGGCCAGTGCAGAGTAAGAAGACAGAGTGTCCAGAGCTAGTTCCCGCCCGGTCACAAGCCCAGACAAGCCCTGGGACTGCCTTTGTCCTTCTTGCTGGTTACAACTGGGGCCTTAAGAGGGCTAGTTTCTGCCCTTGCCCACCATATCCTGGGGTGTGACTGGCTCTTTGGGGCTCTGAGCCCTATTTACTAGCTGTATGTATTTATTCATTGAAGATTTATACCCACCAACTTCCTCCAGGGTTATTTTTGCTCAGTGGGAGCACTCTGAGGTCACCTCTTGCTAAGAATAACCCAGAAAGGGAGGGAAGGGGAGAGGGGGGAGGAGGAGAGGGCTGGGAGTAGGCGCTGAGCTAGCTCAGCTAGTCCAGCCCAAAGCCAGCGTTACTCACTCCACGTTGGAGGCAGAACCTCCAACACAACGCCTGAGTGAGTTCTAGAGGGCAAAACGCCCCACTTCAGAGCAAAAGGCTGGGGGTACAAAGTGGGGGGAGTTAGCCATCCTGCCGAGCTTCAGCCAGCTAGGTGGGTACAGTTTAACTCAGCTGTTGGCAGGCTGCAGTACTGGTTTACTTTCCAACCTAATATGACCTTTTGATTCATCTCCAAGACAGAGCTTAAATCCTCTCTTTGTGTCCAGGTCAGAGCAGCTCCTTCACTCACCCCTGGGGTCCTGACACAGTGAGGACGTGCCCTCTCATTTTTATGCACGAAACTTCCTGAAAGAGAATCTCCCCTTCCTGGGCCCCAGCACCTGGCCAGCCCCTCAGGGGCCTTCCCTACTGGTGAGCCTCCATCAGCACACTCCTGTCTTCTCAGGGTTTTGAAGGTGTAAGGAAAACTGGGCTGTCATATTTCTCATAAGGCGAGAGATTTTGCTTGTAACCGTGCCCCGCAGAGCCATCCGTCAGGTCAACCCCACTAATGGCACCCAGGATGCAGAGCCTGGCCGGCGCTGTGGACTTCAAGTGTGCACAAGTGTTGGGGGTTGGGCTGGACTTGGGCCTTAGAATGGAGGTGACATTTAGAAGTCACAGGCAAAGTGGGAAACTTCCCTACCTAGGACGTTCCTGAGTGAAGGAGTGGAGGGAGGAACAAGCACGTGGGCGCCGCGTGTTGTGGGGAGGCCGGAAGGCAGAGTGGAATGATGTTTCATTTAAGAACACTTTTCCGTCTTGGTTGGAGAGGTAGTTTACAGGCAGCCTGAGTGGTTTACACTTTATCCCCTTAAAAATGTGTTGTGTTTATCTGGAGGGTTTTTGAGGGGGTGGGGGGTGGGGGCGTGAAGTGATGGGAGTTGTGTTTTGCGAAGCTGGCTCTGGCATCCATGAGCATGATGGGTTGAGCACAAAAGAATGCGGGGAGATAGGAGGGTGGGTGGGGTTATGTCAGAAAACACCCCCAGAGCCTGTGTCAGGAGGCAGTGGTGGGATGGAATTGGCAGGACCTGCACTGCTGGCTGCTGCAGACAGGGAGAGGAAGGGGTGAAAACAGATGTTTCCAGACCTCAGGCATGGCATCAATGTTATTGTCAGAGACTGAGACTTTTGGAAGGGAGCAGATTTGCCAGGAGCCTTTAGGAGACCACTCTGGATTGTGGGGCTCATTGGGGGAGCATGTAAGAGAAGTGCCAGCATCTCTGTCTTGTTTTCCCAACAATCCCTGTTCTTTTCCATTCCTCGCTGGCCCCATCCTCAGAGGCACACATTTCAGGGCCACCTCCAGCTCAAGTGGTGGTTTTGTCAGGTCCCAGCCTCCTGGCTTCTTAGAGCCCCCCCCTGCACCTGCACCACTCCTGCCATGACAGGCACTCGCTGGCACACGCTTCTGGGCAGGGTTGTTGACACTGGTTGTCTTTCATCATCCTCACCTAGAGAATTTTGTGTGTTTCGGTTCTGCCACTTCAAGAAAGATATAACCAATAAAAAGACACAGAGTAGCAGACTGGATTAAAAAACAAAACCCATCCATATGCTGTCTCCAAGAGACACACCTCAGCCATAAGGACAAACACAGACTCAGAGTGAAAGGATGTGAAACAGTACTCCAAGCAAATGGTAACCAGAGAAAAGCAGGAGTTGCCATACTGCTATCTGATGAAATAAACTTCAGGTTAAAAAAGATAGCAAGAGATAAAGATGGACATTACATAATGATAAGAGGTACAATACAGCAAGAAGAAGATTTGACCCTAATTAATAAATATGCTCCCAACCAGGAAGCACCAAAATATACAAACCAACTACTGACAGATATAAAAGGAGAAACTGACAAAAGCACAATCATTGTGGGAGACTTAAACACCACCCTAACAGCCATGGACAGATCATCCAAACAGAAAATAAATAAGGAAATATCAGCTCTAAACAACACATTACAGCAATTGGACATAATTGACATTTACAGGACACGTCATCCAGCAAAAAGAGACTATACCTTCTTTTCTAGTGCACATGGAACATTCTCAAAGATAGACCACATGCTAGGACATAAAAGTAGCCTCAGTGCTCGCTTCGGCAGCACATACACTAAAATTGGAATGATACAGAGAAGATTAGCATGGCCCCTGCACAAAAATGACACGCAAATTCATGAAACATTCCATATTAAAAAAAAAAAATGTAGCCTCAGCAAATTCAAGAAGATCAAAATCATACCAAGTGTATTCTCAGACCACAAAGCTTTGAAATTGGAGATCAACTGTAAAAGGAAAGCAGAAAAAAACACATATACATGGAGATTATACAACATCTTATTAAAAAATGACTGGATAAAAGAACAAATAAAAGAAGAGATTTAAAAATATATAGAAACTAATGACAATGAAAATACCATGTATCAGAATTATTGGGACACAGCGAAAGCAGTAATAAGAGGGAAATTTATATCATTACAGGCCTATCTTAAGAAATAAGAAAAATCCTGCAAGTAAACACCTTAGCATCCCATCTTAAAGAACTAGAAAAAGAAGAGCAGACAAAACCCAAAGTCAGCAGAAGGAAAGAAATAATAAAAATTAAAGCAGAGCTAAACCAATTAGAGAACAGAAGGACAATAGAAAAAATTAATATTACAAAGAGCTGGTTCTTTGAGAAAGTCAACAAAATTGACAAACCCCTGGCTAAACTAATCAAAGGACAAGAAGAAAAAACACAAATATCCAAAATTAGAAATGAAAGGGAAGAATTACCACTGATACCACAGAAATACAAAGGATTATAAAAAAATATTATGAAGGACTTTATGCCACTAAATTTAACAACCTAGAAGAAATGGACAAGTTTCTAGAAACTTATAGCTACCTAGACTGAACCAAGAAGAACTGGATAATCTAAATAGACCAATCAATAGCAATGAGATTGAAATGACTATCCATAATCTCCCTAAAGGCAAAAACCCTGGACCAGATGGTTTCACCAACGAGTTCTACCAAGCATGCAAAGAAGAATTAACGCCTATCCTCCTCAGACTCTTCCAAAAAATTGAAGAAGAAGCAATACTTCCGAACTCATTCTATGAGGCCAACATTACCCTAATACCAAAGCCTGGCAAAGACAACACAAAAAAAGAAAACTATAGACCAATATCTCTGATGAACACAGATGCAAAAATCCTAAACAAAATATTAGCAAATAGAATACAACAATGCATCAAAAAGATGATACATCATGATCAAGTGGGATTCATCCTGGGAGTACAAGGATGGTTCAACATATGAAAATCAATCAATGTGATACACCACATAAACAAAATATAAGATAAAGACCATATGGTCATATCAATTGATGCAGAAAAAGCTTTCGACAAGATATAACATCCATTTATGATCAAAACACTAAATAAAATAGCTATAGAAGGAAGATATCTCAACATAATAAAGGCCATATATGACAAACCCTCGGCTAACATCATACTGAATGGGGAAGAGCTGAAGCCTATTCCCCTAAAATCAGGAACAAGACAGGGATGCCCCCTGTCACCACTGCTATTCAATATAGTACTGGAAGTTCTAGCCACAGCAATCAGGCAAGAGAAAGGAATAAAAGGTATCCAGGAGTTCCCTGGTGGTATAGTGGCTTAAGGCCTCAGTGCTGGTGCTGTCAACGCTGTGGCCTAGGTTCAATTCCCAGTCAGGGAACTACCCACATACAAAAAAAAAAAAAAAAGTATCCAAATTGGGAAAGAAGAGGTCAAATTCTCACTATTTGCAGATGACATGATTCCTTATATAGAAAATTCTGAAGATCCCACCAGGAAACTATTAGAAACAATAAATGAATACAGTAAAGTTGCAGGATATGAAGTCAAGGTAAAAAATCAACAACATTCCTACATACAAATAACAAATCCTCAGAAAAAGAAATGAGGGAGTCAGTTCCTTTTGTATCACAACAAAAAGAATGAAATACCTGGGAATTAACTTAACAAAGAATGTGACAGACTTACACACCGAAAACTATAAGACACTTCTGAAAGAAATTGAAGCAGATACAAAGAAATGGAAAAATGTCCCCGTTCATAGATAGGAAGACTTAAAATGGGCATTTTGCCCAAAGCAATCTACAGATTTAATGCAATACCTATCAAAATCCCACAATCATACTTTCTTGAAATAGATAAAAGAATTACCAGATTTATATGGAACCTTAAAAGACCTCAAATTACCAAAGCAGTACTACATAAAAAGAATAAGACTGGTGGTATTACACTCCCTGACTTCAATTTATATTACAAAGCATCAGTAGTCAAAAGAGCTTGGCTGGAGTTCCCTGGTGGTGTAGTGGCTTAAGGCTTTGGCACTGGCACTGTCAACGCTGTGGCCTGGGTTCAATTCCTGGCCAGGGAACTACCCACATACAGAAAAAAAAAAAGAGCTTGGTATTGGCAGAAAAAACATAGACCAATGGAACAGAACTGAAAACTTAGAAATAAATCCACAAATTTATGGACAAATAATTTTTTTATAAAGGAGCAAAAAATAGGCAATGGGGACAAGACACCCTCTTTAGTAGGTGGTGCTGAAAAAGCTGGGAAAACATATGCAAAAGAATGGACCTGAGCTGTGAACTCTCTCCATATACAAAAATTAACTCAAAATGGAATAAAGACCTTCATATAAGACCTGAAACAATAAGCTGTATAGAAGAAAACATAGGTACTAAACTTATAGACCTAGGGCTCAAGGAAGACTGCATGAACCTGACATGAAAGGCAAGGGAAGTAAAAGCAAAAATAAATGAATGGGACTATATCAAACTGAAAAGCTTCTGCACAGCAAAAGAAACCATCAACAAAGCAAAGAGACAGCCAACCGAATGGGAGAAAATATTTGCAAACAATGCATCAGGTAAGGTCTAATATCTAAAATATATAAAGAACTAATAAGACTTAACAACAAAACAAACAACCCAATTAAAAAGTGGGCAGGAGGACGAAACAGACACTTCTCCCACGAAGAAATACAAATGGCCAGCAGACAGGAAAAAATACTCATCCTCATTATCTATCAGGGAAATGCAAATCAAAACCACAATGAGATCCCACCTCACACCTGTTAGAAGGGCTATTATCAACAAGACAAGGAATAACAAGTGCTGGAGAGGATGTGTAGAGAAAGGAACTCTGGTACACTGCTGGTGGGAGTGCAAATTGGTACAACCACAGTGGAAGACAGTGTGGAGGTTCTTCAGAAAATTGGGAATGGAGTTACCATTTGACCCAGCAATCCCCCTTCTGGGGATCTACCCAAAAACCTTGAAAACCTTAATCTGCAAAGACTTATATACCCCAGTGTTCATTGCAGCGCTATTCACAGTGGCCAAAACATGGAAACAACCAAAGTGCCCTGCGACAGATGACTGGATAAAGAAGCTGTGGTACAATGGGATATTACTCAGCTATAAGAAAAGATGAAATATTTCCATTTGCAACAACATGGCTGGATCTGGAGATCATCGTGCTAAGTGAAATAAGCCAGACAGAAAAAACAAAAACTGTGTGACTTCACTCATATGTGGAATATAAAACTGAAAGCAACCAAGAAAAACAAACAAACAAATAAACAAGAAACCTATGGACACAATCCATAGTTTAATGTTCATTGGGGACAAGTCGGGGGGAGGGAGAAGGGGGAGAGGGTGGGAGAGGAGGGAGGAGGAGCTAAATATAAGGTGATGGAAAGAGAACTCACTCTGGGTGGTGAACTTATTATACAACAAGTTGACAATGCACTGTAGAATTGTGCACCTGGAACCTATGTAATCCTTGCTAACAAATGTCACCCCAATAAGTCTAATGATAATAAAAAGAAAGAAAGAAAGAAAGAAAGAAAGATGTAACTGAACTGGAAAAGTTCCAGAGAAGGGCAGCTACATTGATCAAAGGAATTGTAAGCCTGCCAAGTGAGGACGTACTAAAGAGATGATGTCTCTGCAGTCTGGAGAGACAAAGGCTGAGAGGGGATGTGATTAAAACTGTGAAATCATGTCGAAGGGTGGGGCAGGATGAGCACACCCCGGTGGAGGTGGGGGGTGGGGTGGGGAGATACCCATTGAAATCTTTAGAAAGGTAAATGAAGCACCGAAAAGCAAGCATTTCCCATGGTGGTCCTTCTTACCAAACCTGTCACCCTAGGTGTGGATGGTAGAGGTTGAAAATAGAAATAACTTCAAAAGACATTTACTGAAATGCATGAATCTTCTATACATAATGGCTTTTTCAAGGGAGCCTTCAGCTCACCCTGAAGTCCTTTGAGGTTGACTTCAAAGAGCACAGCCAGGCCCTCTTCCAGGTGGACAGGTGTCCCTGCTGGAACCCTGAGTGGGCTGGCCACTCACCAGGCATGTTTGTTCTTGCATCCATTCGCCATGGCCAGCAGAGGCACGGCCTGGGTGACCTCTAAGGCTTTGCTGAGCCCTGAAGTTCTAGAGTCACATAGACACCACGGGCACGCACGCATGCGCACGTACGCACACATGGAGAGGTCTCTGGGAAGGAGGGGGGTGCAGTGGTGAGGAAAATGGAACCTAGAGGTGGGTGCCCAGACTGGGGCCAGTCTTTCCAGAGTTATCCCTCTTTGGCCTCTGGTCCTGCTGTTCTTTGACCCCACCGATGGCTTGTCTAGCTGCTCTACTAGGGAGAAGGAAATTGGAGGAGTCAAGCTCCTAGTTCAAAGTCCTGGAGCCAGATTCTGGTCACTCCAGAAGGCTGAACAGGGAGGCATATGGGACCTCTCTTGGGAGTGAGCAGGGGGTGGACTTCTCTGGCTCGCACTGCCTCAAGGCCACTTCCGGCCACTCAGATAAGAGGGCTGCCAGGGGAAGGGACTGCAGGAAGCCCTGGAGCAGAGGAGAGGGGGCAGCTAGGGCCCAGTGCCAACCCTGGGGGTAGGAGGGCAGGTCTGTCCTGCTTAAGTAGACTGTATGGCTGTTTCCTGAAACTAGAGTCAGTCAGCCTGGAAAAGTCCAGGGCTTGGTGGGGCGCTGATGGCCCTTCAGGAGCTGAGGACCTGGATGAGCTGTGGGTGTGAGCCGAGGGAGACTGTTTAGGTATTTGTTGATACCACTCTGTGACATCTTTGTCCTGTGGCAGGCTGGTGTCTCCGGGCGGTGGTGCACAACCTTGTGTGTCTGTGCATGTGATTGTGTGTCTGTGTGTCTAATCAAGAGGCCCATGCTGGCTGGACGCCAGGATTCCCGGCTGGCACGGAGTTGAGCACTGCCAAGGGCCTTAAAGGCACAATGGCAATAAGTGGGCAAGGCCAGGGAGGGTGAGGCTGAAGAGCATAGGGGAGGGGCTGTCCCTGTATCTGTTGGCCTCTGGGCCTCCCTCCCCGGAGTTGCCTAGGGGTGACGGGGAGAAGGCTGCTTTCAGCCACAGCCTGTGACACCAGGATTGTGGTGGTGGTGATGGTGAGGGGGGGCGAGTGAGGCACCCAGAGCCAGCCCTGGCTCGTACTTCCAGGGACTTCCAGGGGCCCTGGGCCTCCTCCTCCACACCTGGGCCTCAGTCTCCCTTGTATTGTTTCCCTCACCTCTTATTTGCCAGGTTTAAACTTTTTTGTGTGTCAATATTATAGTAAAGGGCCTCTCAAAAATCACTTCCCTATTTGGAGCCTCCATGCTCTGCCTACAAGGCCTCACCTGCGAGGGAGGGGTGGGAGTTCTGGGGTCTGGTCCAGACTTTCAGCAAAGTCTGGGGGTTCTGGGGGTCTGGGGAATAGGCTTTGGCCTGGACAAGTTCTTGCTTTGCTGCTGGCTTTTCCTGGCAGGGCAATAGCTGACAGCCCTCCCCTGGCCCTGCTTAGGCCCATCAGAGCCTCTTTCCTCTTGGAAACCCATGGGATTTGAGGTTGAGCTTTTTCAGCGACTCAGCCCAGAGCGGGGGCTGGCTTTCAAAAGCCTCTCCTGTACCTGGGTTGTTCTGGAAGCTTTCCTACTTAGAAGGTGTGTGACATGAGGCAAGGCTTGGAGCTTTTGTCCTTGGGAAAGTGAGGATAACACTACCCATCAGGATAATTGTGATCATTAAATATATTACCCATAGAAGCATATTCATGCTGGGTACTGTGCTTAGTACTGGGGGACTGTGGATGGAGAGGTTGGAAGGGAGTGAAATGAGAAGATAAATAGGGCAAAGCTCGGGTCTAGGAGGGAGACACACGGTAAACAAATAATTAGGTGTGGTGTGCCCAGTGCTCAGATGAGATAGGGTGTGAAAAGGCTCTGTAAACACAGGAGGCTGGCAGTGGGCTGGGGGTGGAGGGAACACTGGGTTGGACTTTACCCCATCCTCAGGGCCATGCTGGGACCAGCAGCCTGCCAATCCCACTGGGGCTGTGGGAGCTGAGGATGGGGCGAGGCTGAGGGGTCCAAAGACCAGGCCTAGCACTGATTCCTTCCAGGTTTGTGAGTGTGTGTGTGAGAGAGAGAGACAGAGACAGAGACAGACAGGCAGGCAGACTTGAAAACATTCCTGAGAAGACAGAAAGTAGAACAGTGGGGGACAGGGGCTGGGGGACGGGGAATGGGGAGTTGTGTAATGGGCACAGAGTTTCACTTTGGGTAGATGGAAAGTTCTGGAGATGGATGAGGTGGCGGTTGTACAACAGTGTGAATGTACTTAATGCCACTGAATTGTACACCTGAAAATGGTTAAAATGGTAACTTTTAGATTATGTATATTTTACTACAATATTTTTAGTTTTTTTTCTCTTTAGTGATCCTTAGTGCTCCCACCCGCAGCCCAGGGCTTTTCAACAACAGCGCATTTTGACATTGACGTTTTGGGCCAAATGAAGCATTCTTTGCTGTGGGCACTGTCCTGTACCTTGTAGGGTGCTTAGCAGCATCCCTGGCCCCTACCCACAAGAAGCCAGCAGTCCTCCGCACCCCAGGGCGACAACCAGAAATGTCTCAGACACTTGGCCCAATGCCCCCTGAGAACAGAATCGCCCCCAGTTGAGAGCCACTACCTCCCCCGGCTTGGAACGAGCTGTTCATAGGAGAGACCCAAGGCGTGGGGCGTGGGCAGCAGAGAGGCAGGCGGCAGTTGGCCCAGGGTGGCGGGGTCTTGCCTAGAAAGAAGGCAGCGATCAGCAACTTCCGAGGGCTCCCAGGAGGGGGTGGGCAGGGTTTGAAGAGGCAGAGTGAGGCACAGTCGGTGATGACAGGATCAAGCTTTACTTAGATCTGTCCCACCTGCCCTCCCAGGGGAGGAGAAGTGAGGGTGCCCACTGCTGCACTCATGTCCTGCTACCTCTGCCGCCCACTGCCCTAGCTCCAGGCCCTCAGATGAGGAAGAGGAGTCCGTGGAAATTGTCCCCTGCAGCTGCTGGTGGCGTAGTGGCTCCTGCTGCGACTCCCTCCTCTCCCCACAGGAGAAGTGAGCGCCTCGGTGTGTGCTGTGTCTCCTTTCAGGGCCGCCGTCAAAATAAAAGCAAACAAAACCAGCAATCGGAATACTGCCACCTGCCATGCAGCGGAGGTGAAACTCTCTCCTAAGTATGTGAGCAAGATGTCCTCCTCACTGTCCGGCAAGGAAGCAGTTAGGAATGCGGGGCACCTGCCAGGTGGCCTGCTCCGTGCTGAGTCTGACTGGATGCAGCCCCTGCCTACCAGCTAATGGTGACGAGGAGAGGAGGGAGGGGAGAGGAAGGTCTGGGGCCGGAGGCAGAAGGGGGCAGGCCTGGCGGGAGTAGCCTCTCCCAGGGGCTTCCGGGTGTGCATTAGGCTGTTCTCACCCGAGCTGCCTCTTGTAGGGAGCACCCAGCTCCTCCCCAGAGATTTGGAAAGTCACTGCAGTCCATTTACCTATGGTCCTACTTCCTCCCTGTCAGTAGTTTCTTGTATGTGGGTTTGACCTATTCAGTTACCCTGGGCCCCAGAAAGCGGGCCAGGGAGGGAGGGGTGCAGGGTGGTTCTCAAGTCAGATGGATCAAGGGGTTCACGACAGAAGTCAGCAGCTCCCCCTAATCCTGGGCTCATCCAGGACCAGAGAGGACAGGTGTTGGAGGATGGGCTGGCTGGGAAGAGAGGAGGGTGAGGACTGGCAGGATCTGGGGGACCGCAGCCCACTGAGCCATCCCTGGGGCTGGAGCTGTGCAGAGTACTCATCTGCCTACCTCTGGGGGACCGTGTGTGTCACACTGCTTCCTCCAGGGGTCTCCAGGGCCGGCCTGGGAAGGGGCACTTGATTAATGTGGGTCGGATACTGGGCTTTGTGTGTCTCAGAGCAGGTACCCGTGTCTGCGCTATGGAGCTGGCTGGCAGTCAACAGGAAGTGAGTCCCAGGGTGCTCTCATGTGGTTGGTCCACGGGCAGGAAGTGAATGACAGTAGAGTTGTCTTGAGCAGCTTTGTGGGGCCAGGAGCCTGCCCCAACTTGAGATGTCTGTGGGCAGCAAGTGGCTAGAGGAAAGAAGGACACAGCCATGATAAGAGACTGGCTCTGACCTAGATGTCTCAGCCCGAGTTGGCCAGTAGGACACCCCACCCACCTCCCTGGGAGTGCCACGTCTGGAGCTCTGTGGTGCCTGGCACAGCCAGATCTGGGGATGGCTTGGGGGTCCAGGTGTGCCCCACTCTTAAGGTGCCTGGGTCGTCTTGACTTTCTCACACACACGAGAAAGCCTTGAGGGGTGAGAGGATTTATACCAGGGAGGGGCATTGGAGGCCAGAGAGCACTGCTGGTTTGAGCAGGGAGGTGGGAAAGACCATCTGAGTCCTGGACAGCGTGTGTGAGTCCTGCCTTGGGGTGACGGTGGCTGAGGAGAGAGACAGGGCCTTCTTGCTCCACTTGCACGCCTGTATTTGACCTCCTGGCTCTGCTGGCTTTGGGCCTCAGAGCCCAAACCTAATGGAGGATTCTCACCTCCGTCAGTTAGAGGCCTCCTCTTCCTCTTGCTGCAGCCTCAGCCTCATCCACAACGGCTGAGCACTACACACGTTTGCAGCTTTCCATGGGAGGCTCTCTCCCTGGAAGAAGGCCCGCTCCAAGCCACCCCAGGCAGCCAGGGGGCCAGCTGGGTGAGAGCCCTGGGGTTTCCTCTGCTTGTCCTAATGCTGCTCTGTGTGCCCCCAGCCTCATCCAGGGAAGACTGTGGTTTGGTTTGGTTTTTTTATTTATTTTATTCCCCCCCCCCCCCCATGCCCCTTGTTTCTGTTTGCCACCTCATTTCTGTTTCCTCACCACACAGCAGTAGGCTCAGAGTTGAGGTCATAGACCCTTGGAGCAGAAGCAGCCTTGGGAATTCCTGGGCTGTGCAGAGAAGGCCTGGGGAAACCAGCGCACTCTCGGGCTGTCGGGGTAAACTTAAGTGGTATAGTTCTTTGGAGGGAATTTGACTGTTTGTACTGACGCTTAGACGGGCAGGCCGTCTACCCCAGTCAGTCCACTCCTGGGACTCAGGCCTACAGAAATCCACAGGTGCACAGTGCTCAAAGTGCAGGGGTTCACTGCAGCGAAAAGCAAATCGGCCCAAAGGCCCGCCGTTAGGGAACCGTGCGGGTAACTTCTGGAGCATGCCCTGGAGAGAGTGTTGAGCAGCTGTGACATAGAATCAGACAGATCCATATGCATGGGGATGGAGAGGTGCCCACTCTGCTTGTTAAGTGAAAAAACAAGTGGTAGAGCAGCATCAGGAGTATGCTATCCTCTCAGAAAAAAAATTCTGGGGGTGCCCTGGTGGTGTAGTGGCTAAGGCTTCGGCGCTCTCAACGCTGCGACCTGGGTTCGATTCCCAGCCAGGGAACTACCCCCCGCCCCCCCCCAAAAAAACAACTAAATTCTGGATCTGGATGTATGTGTGTTTGTGTGTCCGTACGTATGTATAAACACATAACTTAAATGTGATAGAAAGTAGGTGCATAGAAAAAAATGTCCAGAAAGGTACTTGCCAAATTGTTATTAATGATTTACCTGGGGGGAGTGATTTTGAAGGTAGGGAATTGAAATAGGAGCTTTACTCTTAACACTACTCATTTTTGTGTGGTTTGAATTTTTTAAATATATGTGTCTGACTTTTATAAATAGGAAAAATAAAAAGGCTGCAAAAGAAGGAGAACACCTCCATTGGGCCAGCCTAGTCATCTCACTTCACACATGGGGAAACTGAGGCACCCACCTGACCTGGGGTTATAGGCTAGCAGTGAGCCTGCGGAGCTGATACTGCCCGGCCCTCCCTGGGGCAGGCATTCTGACAGGGCAGCCTGCTGCCTGAATGTGGCAGAGCACCATGCACGGGGGACACTTGCGTTCCTTCTGAGCTATCCTGGCCTACTTGCCCCCAGATAGCCAAGGATGAAGTGCTCTCCAGGCTCTCCTGTGCTCGCTCTGTCCTCACAGAGTATGTGACCCAGAGCAAATCACAGAATGGATGAGAGCCTCCCAGGGAAGTCAAGTGGCCCTAACAGGGTAATGCGTGAGAAGAAGGTTTGCCCACTGTGCAGTGACACTTACAAAGGACAGTTATGATTACTTTTGATGTGATTCTTGTAGCAAGTTCAATTCCTAGACTCTTGGGGACAAAGCACTACATTTCCTTTTGGAGGAGGAACGTGGGGGCTGTCTGCCGCAGGTTGCAAATTTCTTGCTGGGACCTTGGCTTTCCTTGGGTCTGGGCACCTGGGACAACCTGCAGGGGTTAAAGCTGAGGGAAAGAATGGCGCTGGGCTTTGGGGCCCAGAGGAACACTTCTTTGGGAGGCCCCCTTTGATCTGCAAGCTCCAGCAGCTGTGAGTAGTCACTGTGTTTGGGCCTGAGAGCCCAACCAGCAAGCCAGATGAGCTCTGGCACAGGAATCAGATCCGCCTGGGGTCACTAGCATCTCCTGAGGAGGGGTCCTGATTAGAATGAGGGAGATCATTGTGGAGCATTTGTTTTCAATAGGGGCTGCAGAAGGTGGGGAAGTGCTGTGTCACCTCAGTGAGTGGGGGGGCGGAGGGGCTGCAGCTTGGGCAGTGGAGCCAGGCTGGCAAACCTGGCAGGATTCTTCTCCCATTTATTCAGCTGGAGTCCATAGACTCCTTGAAACTGAGAGCAAATGTGTGAGTGTATGAACATTATGTAAAATTACATGAATGTTGACATGAACGCAATTTTCTGGACCTTTAGGGTTCAGAACTTGCACCAGAATTTCTGAGGAGTCTGTGATCCACACTGGGCTGAGACCACTGGTCTAACCTTCTCACGTGTTTCTTCGTCTTTCAAGGTGGAAAGCGGTGACACGCCAAAGGACCCCGCAGTGACCTCCAAGTCCCCGTCCATGGCCCAGGACTCGGGCCCCTCAGATCTGTTACCCAATGGGGACTTGGAGAAGCGGAGTGAGCCCCAACCAGAGGAGGGGAGCCCCGCTGGAGGACAGAAGGGCGGGGCCCCAGCAGAGGGAGAGGGTGCAGCTGAGACCCCGCCCGAAGCCTCCAGAGCTGTGGAGAATGGCTGCTGCACCCCCAAGGATGGCCGAGGAGCCACCACAGAAGAAGGTGAGTCCTTCGCTCAGGGGGCAGCCTCTTTGGGGCTCACCAGAGGGTTGGAGACTTGGAGACTAGCAGGTCCCTGGAGGCTTGGGCTGGGCATGATAGCTGGAGGTCTTCTTGTCCAGGCTGTGCCCTGGAGGCTACTGGCTGGATGCAGCTGGCACACAGGTCTTATTTGGCCCATGTGGTATTTTAAACATTTTAAAAATTAGTTGTCAGTATTTAAAAATCAAAACATTTTTCATAAAAATCTGGAGTTTTGGCTTCTCATGAAAGAAAAAAGCTAGATCTCTGGCGACAGTATGTTTGCAGAATGCCAGCAGTTGCTGGACTGGGGTGATGGCTGTCCCTGTCTCCCCTACACCTCCTTCCCCATCTGGTTATGCACCTCCATTTCCCTCAGTCCCACGTGGCCTACAAGACCTTGAGCTCTTAGGGATTGCTGTGTTTGTAGCGCTTGGCCTGGGTCCTCGAGGACAGCAGATGCCCCTGTGGGCTTTCCTGAGCACAAATGTCCTGAGCCCACCACAGTGTAGTGGACTGGAGTAAACTTGGGTTGTGACCGAGTGGGGTGAGGGAGGGACGGGTGGCCCGTGCACTGTCCATCTCAGGCCTCTTCTTCCTCCTGGGACTTCTTGGCCTAGCCTTGGAGTCCTGGAAAGTTGCCCACTTTTCTCTTTCAGGTTAAGCCAGCAATTTCAGGGCCAACTGAACTGTAAACATGGTAGTAATGAGCGCAACTAGCATTTGTACAGGGCTTCACAGTTTACAAAGCACTTTCTCATACATTATCACATTGGATCCTCCCAGGGCCCTGCCAGGTTGTTCTGCATATGTGCATTTTAATTTTGAAAAGTCTTCCTTCCAAGTGTGTATGATGGAATGAGTCAGTTGATTAATTGGTGTAACTCATTTTGCATGGATCAAAAACTAATATTCCTGCAGGATTGAGAGCATCTCCAGAAAAGAGATTTCTAAATTTATTTAAAAATACCTTTCATGCCTTTATTATTATTCAGCTGATATTTATGATGCTCCCACTTCGTGCAAAGCACTTTCTGAGGTACTCTGTGTTGATCGTTTTACTCTCCAAACAATCTTCTGTAAGACGTATTATTATCCCCATTGTAAGGTGGAAAAAAATTGAGGTCTGGCAAGATGAAGTGACATGTTCAGGGACCCCGAGCCCGTAAGTGGCAGATCCAGGATGTATTCTGTCCTAGCCTCTGGCCTCAGAGTCGGGGTGCACTTCTCCACTGCCCTTTTATGCTGCAGGGGGTCTCGGGAGGGCTGGCCCTGAACTGTCGGGGCTCCTCCAGCGCCTCCTGGGATGTGTCCTGACACTTGGTGGGAGTGTTTAGGGGCCTGAGTGAGTAAACCAGGAGGGAAGGGCGAAGACACCGTCCTCCTGTTAAAAAGGCTAGTTGTGTGAGAACAGAGCCCATCAGCCTTTTCCACCAAATGTGCTGGTCCCCAGAGGCAGGCCTTGGCTTATTTGTTGCTTCAGGGGACCCCTCCCACAGGGGCACCCAGCTGCTGCCCAGGACCCCCAGCAGTCCTCCCTGGCTGGCCAGAGCTGTCGCTCCAAGGCTGCTCTTCACCCCGGAGGGTCTGCTTTGGGTTTGGGATTCCCCGGTCTCTGTTTCCGTTTGTTCTCAGGAGCCCCTTCCTCAGTCAGTCCATAGGTGTTTATTAAACACCCCTTTGGGCTGTGCCCGGATCTGGGGAAACCCTCGTGAACCAAAACCTAGTTCTTGCCTTCAAGGACCTGACAGTCTTCCAGGAGAGACAGACATCAGTGACAAATCCATATCAAAAAGTGTGTGATTGTACAGAGGTCAGCTCTCTAGGAAAGATACACGGTTTTATGAGAGACTATGACAGGAACCGAGCTAGCCTGCGCTGTTGTCCCTAAGCTGAAGGATGAACTAGGGTTCACCAGATAAGGGGTGGTGCAGGGAGTGAGAACTGATAGAAGGGCTCCCAGGTGGGAGGGTGCAGGGCAGCCAGGGGCCTGGCGGAAAGCCTCACACTGGAGTGGAGAGAGCAAAGGAGAGAGCAAAGGAGAAGGGTGCGAGGTGATGGGACAGCAGACGGGCCAGGGCGGGCTTTGAGGCCACCCTCCCAGGGGGTGACATGATGTGCTTTTGCATTTTGAAGAGATCACTCTGCCGTCTGGGCCCTGGAATGGAATGAGCGGGGCCAGGAGGCAGGATGAGCAGTTAGGAGCTGCCACAGATGTCTGTTGAGGGAAGGAGGGTGGTCCTGAGGAGCTAGGTGGCAGCAGAGACAGGCAGAGGTGCATGAGTGCTGAGGACGTAAGGGAAAGGTGAGAGATGGTTCACGGGCGACCACTGCATTGGGCGATCTTCCTCAGAATCTTAGTGCTGAGCATGGTGAGCAAAAACACTCCAGGTCTGCTTGATCTCCAGAATTTGGCCTCCGAGCACTCCTGTGTGGCCGCAGCTGCCCAGGTAGCGGAGATGCTGGCAGGGATCAGAGCTGGTGGGGTCCCTGCAGGTTGCTGTGAATTGCCTGATGCTGAGACTGGTGAGGTGCTACCTAGAGGGTCACGCAGTGGCCTCCGGGAGGCTCGGCCGCCCAGAACACACACTCAGCAGCTTGAGGAAGGAGGCTAAGTCTCCAGGGAAGCAGCAGCTTGGCTGTGGTCTCCTTTCAGATCCCCTCATTCTGGGTCTCTTTTCAGGGGATTCCATCTGTCTCTCCTGGAGCCCCTTGCAGTAGGTCCTATACAGGAAAAAGGGAGGACTTCAAGGCAGTGTTCCTGCGGCCCAGGCACCCTCCCGGTGCACTGTAGGAGCCCTGGATCCTGATGGAACAGCCAGGAGAAAGAAGGAGGCACAGGGAGATGATGAGTAATCAGAACAAGAGCCACCTGGACAGGCAGGTGGTGGCCTTGGGAAGGCTCCTGCAGTCCTAGCACCAATGCCATCATGACGCCAACAGTAGCAATAGCAGTGTGGGTTTCTTTTACTGAATACTGAGTATGTGTTGAATGGCCTATATCAGGGGTGTCCAGTCTTTTGGCTTCCTTGGGCTACATTGGAAGAATTGTCTTGGGCCACAGGTAAAATATGCTAACACTAAGGATAGCTGATGAGCTTAAAAAAAAAAAAAAAAGTCGGTGCATAATTTTCATAATGTTTTAAGAAAATTTAAGAATTTGTGTTGGGCCACATTCAAAGCCGTCCCGGGCTGCATGAGGCTGCAGGTTGGACAAGCTTGCTCTATATCCTCACTACTCAAAGTGGTCCACACATCACCTGGCATCGCCTGAGGAGTTAGGAATGCAGACGCTCAGGCCCCACCCTAGACCCACCGAATCAGAATGTACCTGTTAAAGAGATCCTCACGGTTTCTATGCATATTACAGTTTGAGAAGCCCAGCTCTTTATGTTTTCCCTTCTTTAATCTTTATGATCGTGTGAGGAGGACTCTTTTATCCCCATTTTTCAGATGGGGAATCTGAGAGTTTGGAGAGGTTAAGTTACCCACTCCCTGCCAAGATGCTACAACTAGTAAAGGACCAGATTGGGGTCAGCACAACACTCCTCTCTCCTCAGACCGAGCACCTAGTATTGGGCTAGTGACTTCTCTCTGGGGCAAGGCCATCATTGAGACTTTGGTTCATCTTAAAGGGAATTTGGGGTGGCTCCCTGCCGAGTATAGTCTCAGACCAAGAGGTAAGTGTTAGAAGCACCCTGCCCTCTACTGCCTCCAAGGCTTGAGATGCCCTAGGGTCACGTGCAAGCCTGCCAGGGCCACCCTGGAAGGCATGCAGCCACCTGGCCCTGCCTGTGACCCTGGGTCTGGGCCAGGAGCAGATGGACTGCAGAGGGAGTGTTGAGAGAGCAGCTGACCTTCCTTGACTCAGGACAAGTGCAGCAATCTGAGGCAGCCCAGTTTGTTTGTTGTTTTGCTTGCCCGAGAGTGCGTGTGATATCACTCAAGTAGGCATGCGCAATCTGTCAGGGAGACAATACCAGAGAGAAGGCAGTTACAAATTATATAAAGAAAAGTTAATTCTGTTTTGGGGTGCATGGGGGGCCTTGGAGTGGGAAAGGGGGAACACCACGACAGTGCTGTATAAAGTGAGCTGTCTTCTCACTTCTTAGCTGATAGTAAGTCGCTCTACTCCCCAGACCTCAGTTTCCCCATAGGCAAAATGGAGGGGCTGGAGGAGTACTCCACCATCCTTACGATTCGTTTCAGCGCTGATTTTCCTTTCATTTGAATGAATAAATGATTTCCTGTAGATGAGATACCACCGACGGTCCCCAGTAGGGAACATCTGAGGCCCTAAGGACGTCCTGGGGCAGCCTGATCCGAGGGCGGGCGCCCCCATCTGGCAGAACATGCAGGTGGGGGTGGGGATCCCGGGAACAGAGCTCCACCCTAGAAAGCCGCAGGAGAAGTTGGGGAGCTGGCAGTGGAGAGGGCCTAATGGAACACGGAGGGAGAGACAGTGTTGTACTAGACGTGCGTGTACAAGCGTCAGCAACCATACGCGTGCACCCCCACGTGGCCCCGCGACAGAGACACACGCGCTTCCTCCCCCGCCCCCCTCCGCAGCCAGCATCTCTGCGGGTGTGGCATGCCCCAAGTGAAGTACCCCGTGTCCAGCATTCCGGGCGCCTCCCCCGCAGGTGCTTGCCCTGCCTTCCCCCGCCCCCAGGACTCTGTCCTGTCCTCTGTAACCCCAGAACTGCCCTGGCCCCTGCCCCAGGCAGACTCGGACGAGAGCCCCAGGACTTCTTTGGTAAGAGGGAGGGAAAGAAACATCCTCTCGGGGGCTGAGGATTCAGAGGCCTTCAGTGCTGGGCTGGTTTCTGCTTCTGAGCCAGGAGATGAAGTAGGGGCTGTTTTTTCCGTTTTTGGCTCTTTTGTGCCCCCCCCCCCCCCCATTACCATGCGCCAGCCTTAGGGACCTTCCTGCTTTGAGCCCAAGCTCAGTACTCTTGGCTTCTGAGAAAGGAGTTGGGGGCCCCAGGTAAGAGGAAGGCTCACTCACCCTGACCTTCTGCAGGAAGCTCGGGAAGGCATAATTAACCCAACCCCACAGCCAGCGCCGGCCACTGCCCATTGCGCTGGCCTTGGGACAGACATCTGGAAAGTGAGGACCCCGAGAAGACCAGGGTAGGAGGATAGGGATGTGGCTGCCCTCCTGATTGGAGCCAGAAGGGCAGGGAGAGAGAGGAGAAGGCGCTTCTAAAGACAGCACTGCAGCCCTGTGGGGGCTTCCCCTCCAGGAACTGGAATCAGGGCCCAGTTGAGCAATTGCAGGGAAGAGGAGCAGGAAACTGCTGCATGGGGAAGGGGAACAAAACTAACGTTTACTGAGCATCTACTGTGTGCCAAGCCCCACTCGAGCCCCTAATGCTTCCAGTCACCTAAAGATTTTAGGAGGGTATCTGCCACGACTCAGTGAGGAAACAGGCTAGGACAGGTGACAGAGGTCACACACAGACAAAGTTGGAATCCGAGTCTTTTAGAATAAAGGCTGAGCTCAGAAACCTGAGAATGGGGTGGGAAATGGGGTACAGAGGCAGATATTAATACTAGAACCATAATATTCAGAACTGCAGGAGAACCTTAGCATCATCTCCAGCATCTTTATTTTCCAGATGAGGAAACTGAGTCTCGTAGAGATGATGTTGCTTCCCCAGGGTCCTGCTCCAGCCGCCCCGGGCCCTACCCGCACCCGGGCCCCACACAAAGGAGCACAAGCTCCGGCCTGCGGCCAGGCGAGGCTGTGCAGTCCGGCCCCTGCCTGGGAGGGCAGCCCTGCTGACTGGGAGGAACTGAGCGGGGCTGATTCTAGACAACACGGGTCCGTGCGCCTGCGACAGTCCATGGGCCAGCAGCCACAGCCCTGGCTTTTCCGTTGTCCAGGTTTGGGTCTCCCACCCTGCGCCAGTCCCTTCTCTGCTCTGGCTGTGCTCTGAGTCCTCGGGGCCCGCACGCTACCTGGCACATGGAGCTCCATCAGACTTGACCCATGAACAACTCAATAGTCGGAGGACCCCGTCCCCACGGCAGGGACCCCAGGCACAGGTGGGGGCCTCTGAGCCACTCCCGTAACTCTGCCGACAGCCCCTTTGTTCTTCCCTCTCCACAGGCAAAGAACAGAAGGAGACCAACATCGAACCCATGAAAATGGAGGCAAGTGTTTTCCTCAGCCCCCAGGGCCTCTGTGGATCCTGATTCTAGAAGAAAGCCACTGCTCTGACCAACTGTGGCGAGTGTGTGTGCGGGGAGCCTCAGGTGGCCCCTGTCCCCTTCTTTACACGTCCCTCTGTGAGGAGGAGAGGAAGTGGGTGTGGAGGTTGGAAGTCCCCCGAGGCAGCCATCTGGTCCCCCTCTGAGACCAAGCACCTCACCTCCTGGTTTATGTCCCTGTGTCACCCCCACCCCACTCCCTCACTTCTCCAGCCCAGACAGGGCCTTGCCCGGCACTCGCAGGGCTGGCATCGCTGGCCAGGAGCCAGAGCTCCTGTGTTCTGTTTGAGGTGAGTGCCTCCTCAGTTTCCCCTCCAGGAGGAACAGACCCTGCAGGGGGGCTGCCAGTGCCCATCTTAATGCCAGCCTGTCTCTCTGTCATTCTCTGTCCTAGGGCTCCCGGGGCCGGCTTCGGGGTGGCCTGGGCTGGGAGTCCAGCCTCCGCCAGCGGCCCATGCCGCGGCTCACCTTCCAGGCGGGGGACCCCTACTACATCAGCAAGCGCAAGCGGGACGAGTGGCTGGCACGCTGGAAAAGGGAGGTGAGGTGCCTTCTGGCCTGGAACCCAGCCGGTCCCGTAGTGTTGGCAAACCAGACGTTAGCTCCGGCCACCCTCTGCGGCTCTGGCCAGTCCCTGGCGGAGCCCGTGTTTCCCCTCAGGTTGGCCGCGCCTGTCTTCAGGGAACTGCGTAACTCCTAGGCAGCGGCGGGCTCCTTTGTCCTTCCAGCAAACGTGCATTGACCCCTAGTGTACGAGGCAGGATCTAGGCTCTGCGCGTACGTAATTCCTGCCCTCTTGGAGTTGACCTTCTGATGGGGGAGACGGACAGGAAACAAGTAAACGGGTGGAAACAGGACGGCAGAGGCCTGCTCTGGGTGGGGTGCTCAGGAGGGGGTGGCATTTAGGTTGAGACCTGAAGGAATGGAAGAGCTGGCTCTGTGATGAGCGAGGGGGTGGGAGAGAATGTTCTAGCAGGGGAAACAGCATGAGTAAGGCCCTGCCCAGAGTGCATGAGCGGGGGAGAACGTGTGGCCAGGTGAGGCTGGGAGACAAGCAGGGTTCCAGTCACACAGGGCCTCCTCGCAAGTTCTGGGCGACAGCTGGTTTAATTCTGGGTGCACTGGGAACCCACGGAAGGTTTCTAGGCAGAGGAATGATTTGATGTGGGTTAAGAGAGACAGAGGACAGATCCAGGAAGTAAGTTGGAGATAGAATCAGTATGCAGGGTTTGCTAAGGGGTGGGAGGGGTGGAGAAGGGGAGGAAACGGAAGGACTAAAGGAAGACCCCCTGAGTGCCCGCTGGTGGTTGTGTCGTTTCCTGGATGGGGAAGGCTAGGGAGGAGCACACATGGGAATCAGGAGCTCCAGCCACAATGCTGAGGTGCCTGGAGCCTGGGCAGAGGGAGGTGCAGGCTGCAGGCACAAAGGTGGGACAGGTGTCCAGAGTGGAACCTGGGGCTTTTAAGTCCTTGGCAACCGATGAGCTCACGAGGTAGAGGCGGGATGGAGGCGGGGGGACAGAGACCAAGTCCCAGGACTGTGTCCACAGAAACCCCAACATTTATGGGCCTTGTAGAGAGGAGTGGCAGGCAGCGGGGACTGAGAAGGGGCTTGAGAAGAAGCCAGGGAAAGAAGATTGGGGCCTCAGAAGGGAGGTTTTCTGGTGAGGGTGGCCGCCTAGCCCTGCATTCGCCAAACTGCCGGAAGCTGGTGGCTTTTCCAAGAGAAGCTTCCGTGAGGGTTGTGCGGTAGGTGGGAGCCAGCCCGAGGAGAGAGGAGAGGCAGGGGAGGACAGTCCACCCAGCAGGATCGGGGCTGCCTTCCGCCTGTGGGAGGATCTAGGGGCACTGGGGAGGGAGCTGAAATGTGGCGAATTTCCACCGCCTGGGGCATTTCACCCGCACTCTCACTTGCCTTCACCCCAGGCCTACAAAGGAAGGCATTATCCTGTTACATTGTGTGAGAGTTTGCTCTAGAGAAAGTTGGAAACAAGGTGGGGACTTGGCGACTTGATTGTTTCCAGTTCCTTCTGGGCCTAGGAAGGCAGAGATTACTCTCCTGGAACAACCTGGAAAAGGGCCAGCCAGTCCAAGGTCAGGGGGCAGAGAGGGACTTAACCCTGAACATCAAGCGTGCTCTTTGGGATGGAAATTGCAAACTGGGGCTAGTCCCCCATTGGATCAGTTGCCCCCTCCTGGCCCCCCCCCAACCAGGGAAGGGGCTTAGCTTTTTAACCCCTTGTTGTGCATGGTACTGTTTCTGCCCTCCCTTAGCCCTGAAGCCAGAAGCTTACACCCCACATCTTTTAGATCCCGAAAGCTGTTAGAAATTTTGTGATCCTCAAACCATGTTCCCTTGAAGAAGCAGCGTGAGGCCTTGCCTTCAGTTGCAATTAAAAGGGGGATCTTTTTTCAACGCGCCAGAGAAATTAAGATACTAGATACATTCTATTTTAAGTTTTCTAAAATTTATAGACTTCGTTATCACGAACCTCTTCTAACACCCACAGAAGTGGAGAGGGTAGGATAATGAACCCCCATGAACATATCACCAAGCTTCAACATTCATCAAAAGCTTTGCTGGAAGACATTTAAACCTTTGACATGTGCTTCCGCACCCCCAACCAACATAGGTGACCCGGGAGTATGAACAGAAAAACTTTAAAGGTTGATTTAATTTTAAATATTTGAGGTGGGTGCCACTCAGGCCACAGCGACCTACAAACAAAATAAATATATTTTCTGCTAGTAAAATCGTTCCTCATTTGTATGCTATCAAGGTGTCTGTAAAGAATTCTAAGACTTGTAGTGCAGGTGTTAGAACGGCCAATCGCCCCATTTTCTGACGAGGTTGTCTGGGGTTGCCATGATGTGCTGGCCCCCAAGCTCACGCAGCACACAGGGAATAGGCCGGAATGTGATTAGAATTCAGGCTTCCAGGGGGTTCCCTGGTGGTGTAGGGGCTAGGCTTTGGCACGCTCAACTAGTGGCTAGGCTTTGGCGCTCTCAACACCGCGGCCTGGGTTCGATTCCCAGCCAGGGAATTACCCCTCCCCCCCCCCCCCAAAAAAAAATTCAGGCTTCCTGCTGTCACGTCAGGCCTGGTTTTGAAGACCACACGGACCCCTCTGGGGCTCTTCGAGGGAGTGAGGGGAGGGCTAGTGGCAGGTAACAGGAATGCTGGGGAAACACAGGTAGCTTTCAGGTGCCCCTTAGTGTAAAGAATAGTAACTTTCACCATCAGGCCTGTTTTCTAAGTGGCTTACCAGGGATAAAGAAACCCATTTTGGCTCTCTGGCATTTGACCCTTTCTTCTGAAACTGCCTTCCAAGGCCTTCCTGCCCTTGTCCCTGAGATTCTTCCCTGCTTCCTCCAGCTGCATCTCCTCTGCATCCCCCGTACTCCTTAACTGTGGCGTCCCCAGATCTCTGCCCTCACTCTCTGCCAGTCTTGAACCCCTTACCACTTCTGTGCTCTCATGAAGCCTATACCAACTCTCCTCCCCCAAAAGACATCTCTCCTTCTACTATTTCCCAAGCAGTGTCACTTGAAGGTCTAGCCAGCATTTCCTGACCTCAGCACAAGACACCTACCTGCTCTTTAGAAGTCTGTGCAGGGGACCGTTGTTGAGCTGACACCCAGAGCTCTGCGTGTCTGGATGCTATATAAGGTGCTGGGGCTACCAGGAGGACTCTTGGTTGTCCCCTGATAGGATGAGGGTTCGGGGCACCTCAGGAAGAGCATCACCTGGAGGGGTATAGACTAACTCTGCCTGGATCAGATGCACACCAGCTAGAGGTGAACTGGAAGTTAGGGGAGGTGCTGGAAGGGCATTGTAGGAACAACTGTACAGCACGTGTGAAGGTCCTGAGGCACAGCACAGCACGGCCCTTTCAGGAAGGGAGGTTTGTGGTGGTGGAATGCAGGGAATGGGGCTGAGCAGCAGGAGCGGGTGGGGTAGGCGGGGCCCGGGCAGGGTCTGAGGGCTGTGCGCCCCGCGGTGGGGCTCCCAACAGACCCTAGTCTGCACCTGCCTCTTCCTCATCCACATGCCCCACCTGGGGGCCTTCTTCCCCCAAAGTGTCTTTCTCGGCTTAGCTTCTTTTTCCCTTGACCACCCTTGCCAGTCAGTCCACAGTTATTGAGTGAGGGCTAGCCCTTACTTTTCTGTTCACCAGGATAACCCACCTCCCCAGCCTTTCCTACACCCTCCTCCACCCCCCAAAAAATTTAAGAGACTTAGAATATCAGGAAAAAGGAAACTAGATTTTGGGTGATGAGCACACAGTTGCCTATACAGATGGGTTACAAAGTTGTGCACCTGAAATTTATGTGATGTTATTGACCAGTGTTACCCCAACACATTTAATTAAAAAACAAAAGAACATCCCAAAATAAATGAAATTTAAAACACATGGATGAGGAAAATGGCACATTTCTTCCTGCCCTGAGGTGGAGGAGGGAATTCTGCTAGGGCTGGGAAGTCGTAGTCCCTGTCCCAGCTTCTATTCGCTGCACCTCTTTACTAGTCCTTTCAAGGATTAAACTCTGCTTTAATTATGACCAGGCTCTGCTGTGGAACCTACAGGGGCTCCCCCTTGTCTCCTCTAAAACATCAGAAATCCTCAGGCTGTTTCTCACTGTGACCTCCACAGCCACCCCACTTCACTGCCATTGTCTAATATGAGGGACTGGGTTCCCCTTTATGCTTGCTATGCTCCTTCCTTCCTCCCTGCCTTTGTTCGTGCTATGCTTTTCCCCATCCATGCTCCAGGGTTGAGTCCCAGAGCTGTTGCCGCCTTCAGGAAGCCCTCCCAGATTTCTCTAGTCTACATGGACCTCTTGACCTTTCTCTGTGCCCCTGTAGCCCTTACTGATAATAGTGTTGGATTTAGCACTCAATTTCATAGAGTATTTTTCACTACTTTTTATGTGTTCATTGTATCTTCCCCCATTTGCCCAACCTGGTATCAGACAGGGAGAACAGGCTCTGTGAATACCTATTGATTGACTAAGCAGTCGGGAAGTTGGTGAATGTGGGACCCCCTTCTCAGGGAGCTCAGCCCTTGGATTTCCACCTTGAGGGCCCAAACCCTGGTTTGCAAGGGTGCTGACAGGTGTGCCTGGAGAATAGCAGGGGGCCTGTGTGGGCAGGCTCCCACGGGAAAGGTCATGCCCAGACACTTGTCCACCCTGCTCTCCTGTAGCTCCCCTCTGCTCCTGGCTCCCACTGGGCCTGCCCTGTGCCTGAGCGCCCCCGCCCCTGGCCTGGAAGAGCTGGCCAGAGGGCAGGCGGTGGGGAGGGCAGCTGTGAGGCCACTCGTCCTCCCACAGGAAGTCAAGTCCTGGGCTCCTCTTCCTACCAGTGATCACAGCAGAGGGACCGGGTGAGTGCTCTGGGTTTAGGAAGTGCTTTGCCCATGTGTGTGTTACTTCACTGGCCCTCAGCACTGAGGCAGAAGGGTGCAGAGGCTGGCTATGTGTTGGCTCTCCCAGTAATCTCTTCACCCCACCCTAATCCTAAATGACTTCAAGGCAAGGACACGGTGTCTTTCCTGGTTCCCAACCATAAGAGAGGAATGCATGCATTCTTACCCGTATTAGACGCTTAATACACGTGGTATAGGGATGGTGACAAGTAATGTGGTCTAACTATCAGAGTCCCTCCTCCCCGCCCCTCCCCCACACTCAGGCACTACCCCTCTTTCCTCCCCACAGGCTGCCCAGCAGGTAGCAATACTTCACATTCCTGAAGGGAAGGGTGCCTTTGGGGTGAGTTCAAATGCTGACTTAGCCTCTTAGCGATGTGGGACCGTAGCTGTCCCTTAACCTCACCCAGCTGGGTCCCCCACCTGGGGCTGGGCTTGGCTTGGCTGCCCTCCGCTCTCCCTGGCGGGCCTCATCTCCTCGCGGGCAGCACTCACCAGTTTGTTTTCTGCCTCTGCCCATGCAGAGCTTGTCCAGTGCAGGCACTCTGAGCACCTGTACCCCTAGGGTGGCATTCAGGTTTGCTGAGTGAATAAATAATTCTCATCTGAGTTGTGCAGGTTAATAAGGTAACATAACATTTAAAGCTCTGAGCACAGGGCTGGCATGTAATAGGAGGTTGATCATTTTTTAAAAAATGATTTTAAATTACATAAGTTTTACACAGATACATTCTCATTGTAAAAAACCCCTCTTCCCTCCCTCCCAATTTTAATTCCTCCACCAGAGGTACCTGATGCTGTCAGTTTGGTATATATACAACATGATTTTTTCTATGCATCTGTGTATGTGTGTGAATATATCATTTTGCTTCACAGTTGATTTTTTAAATTTTTTATTTAAGTGGAACCACACTGTAGTTTCATTTTACAGCTTGGTTTTTCCCTGACAATAGGTCTGGGCGATCTAGCCAGGTAATTATTGTTATATTCCACTGTATGGATTACATGATTTTATTTAACCATCCTTGGTGGGCATTTGTGTTGTTTACAGTATTTTGCTGCATAAGCATTGCTGCAGTGAACATCCTTGGTCGTGCTTCTTTGTGCATCTGTGTTTCCTAGGAAGAGAAGGCTGGGTTGTAGGGAACATGTGTTTTGCATTTTATAAAATCTGCCAAACTGCCCTCCAGAAGGGGCAGTGCCAATTTCTGCTCCCGTAAACAGGGTATGAGAAGACGCCCACCTTTGCCAGCATCAATATTTTGCTAATCTAATGGGTGGGAAAACAGTTTCTTGTTAGGATTTTAATTGGCATTTCCCAGATAATAAGTGAGGTTGGACATCTTTTCATATGTTTATTGGCCATTTGCGCTGCTGCTTGTGAGCTGACCAAATGTTGCTTCCTCTTGCTTTATAACCCTGCAGTCTCGACAGACTGTGTTTCCTGTCTGCCCTGGGAAGGACAGGCTGTGAATGTCCAGAGGCTCATCCCCCGCTGCGCTCTGGTCCATTTAATAAGCCATCGCTGCGCACCTACTAAGTAGGGGGCATTGTGCTGGGGGCTGTGGGAATAGAGATCACTTAACTGTGATCTCCTGAGCTTTGGTACAGGAGGTGTGAGAAGTGGCAATGCAAAGTAGACCATTAAGGACTAAAACCAAATTATTAGCAAAGTATGTGGGTAGCAGTTTTAGGGTATTCTTTTAGGGTATTCTGACTGTAGACATTCCTCACTTACCAAGTAGAAAGGAATGAAAACCTGAACGTTTGCAGGGTGGCCTCAAAAATAACATCAGCCTTCAAAGAGATAATGCCATTTGGAGCAAGCATGATGAGTACACTTTCCCAAAAGGCTAGGCACGTTTTAAAGGTACTCCTGTGACAGCCTGTAATCAGTAGTGACCTCCAGGGCCGCTGGCCTCCGATAGGCTGTGAAATTGTCATCATAGAGGCTCCCCATTGTCTCTTAAGTGGATGGGCTGTTTGCACACTGAGTGTTCACTTCATCTGGGAGCACAGAGAGAAAAGCTCTTAGAACAACCCCCACTTTTTAGTTGTAAGAAAGCAAATGGCAGGGATGGCTGTCAGAGCTTGCCCAGGGTCCAGCAGGTGGCCACAGCAAAGCCTGAATGAGGCCATGGGAAAGGACTTTGCTGAGCACCTGCTACGTGCCAGGCATTGTGCCAAGAGCACTAACTTTCATCACAATCCTTAACTAGAAGAAAGTTCATTTGTATTTCAGGACCCATGAAATGGAGGCCACCCCAGTGGCCTGGGCTGCATCACAGATCTCAACCTAAGTCAGCCTGCACTTACGGGAAACACCTGTCAAGGAAACCTAATGTGCACCAATCACAAGCCTCCAACTCAGCATTTGCTAGCTCACCTTACCCCAGAAAATAGGACCTGCTAGCCTTATAAGGAAGTCCCTGATGTCCTAGCCAATCCTGCTCCGTTTCCGCATTGCCTCTTCTAATGCGGAAAACTCGCCCTCGCCCAAAATCCCCCGGGAAGAATGTTTCACTGCTTGTGAGGCGCTGTACTCCCCCCAGCCCATGGGCTGTTCTCCCTGGAACAAAGGCCGTCAAACTCATTACAGAATTGTATTATTTTTGTCATTTGACAGATACATGATCCACAATTACTATGAGAACTATTTCTATCCCTATTTTACTATTAGGAAACTCAGATCCCCTAGGTAAGTGGGTAAGAGCCATGTGGACATCCTCATGGAGAGGTTGCATGGGCAAAACTGCACTCTAGATCTCATGCTCCTTCGGTTTTGCACCCAAATGGCTCCGGTAGAACCGAGTCTTTCTGGTGTTCAGTCTTGGCTTCTCCTGGAACTGAGGTGTGGGGTTAGAAGAGCGGTGGAGCCAGCCCTGCCCTCCAGCCAGCCGCCTTCCCTCCATCTTTGCCAGGTTTGGGTCCTTTGAAGCTCTCAGGAACCCTGATCTACTCATTTGGTCCTGAGCCCTTGCCCTTAAATTGCTCTTTTCTTATGATCATGTGTTGTTGTGAAATTGAATCAAAGGAACATTGGAATGAGATTTGGGAGGCCTGGAGTGTGACCTCAGCTTCTGCCCCTGATCAGTTTGAGGAGGTCTTTCTCCTCTCTGCACTTTAGTTTCCTCATTTGTAACATGACAGGAGTATTCTAGATGATCCCAGAGATTCTAGAATTTCATAATTTGGGGGGAGGAGAACTGGAATCAAGATCTGTAGCTCCCCTTGCCTCCTATACTACCCTGTCCATCAACTCTAAGTTAAATATTTGAGTGAATTCTCAGACCTCACATATGCAGGGCTGTTCAGAAAGTATCCAGCCATATAACCGTTCTTGTTATATTGACAATGGCTGGACTTTTTCCAGGCAGCCCTCATATGCCTCTCCTGGAGGCACATACATAAAGCATCCTTAGAAGGATTCTTGGGAGGGTGGGGCAGGGGGGGATCAAACTTTCATGAAATTCACATATTTGGAGCTGAGGTGTAGTGGTTCCTCTCCTCTTCACTGCTGTTCCTCTTTCCTCCTGGGTCGTTTTGTGCCTGGATCAGAAAGCTGGAACACAATGCTTAGCTTTAGACACTAGGCCTAGGCATGAGGGAGGGGCTTGAATTCATCACTAAACAGGCAGTTTGTGCCCACACTCTGACATGCACAGCTTCCCACGGCATTGTCTCAGCTCAGAATGCACATCCCTGCTGCTGGATTTGGTCACCATCTACCTGGATTGGCTCCTTACCACTGCTTTTCTTTTCATTAATCACACATTTATTCATTATTTCAAAGAGCTATCAAACTTGAACTGAGCAAATACTGTATGCTCAGGCTTTAAGATAACACTTTAAGTGTCTGAGGGTCTACTGCATTCCAACATTTTCTAGACACTAAAGAAACAAATTTAAAGGAAAGTCAGGCTCTCACCCTGGGATGCTCCCCCCCTACCCCCCCGAGAGGTAGGCAGGTAAGTGTATAAATTGCGCTGCAACCCAGCAAGGGCTGTTATAGAAATCTGAGGAACAGGGCTGTGGGAACAACTGAATAGCCCTGCCCCAGGACCCCGGGGAAGGCTGGCCAAAGAGGAGATACCGTGCAGGCCCTCCACTGGTCAGGAGTCTGCCTGACAGGGACAGTGGGGGAAGGGATAGAGTGGGATCCTAAGGAGGGTGGTCTAAGAGATCCTCTGGCAGTTTGGAGTCTAGTGTGCCTCAAGATTTCTTGCATATTTAGTTCAACTTTGAGAAGCATGTTCATAGCACTTTCTTGGAGGTAGACAATGGAAAGATATAATGGGGATATTTTTCTGCTTTGCTTCAAAGATCAGACCATTTGTCAAGGAGGCCCCTGGGATGTTCAAGCATCAGGTGGCTGGCTGGACTCCGTGATTCTGTGAAGGAGCCGGTGCACTAGATGAAGGAGTTAACAGACTTGAATTCCGTACTCCCTGTATGCACACAGCACTGTGCTGCCACTGGAGGAGACAGTGGACACTGTCCCAGAGGCACACATCACCTGCTGGAGGACGGGGGAGTGTTCAGAGAGTTCACATGAGCCTTACTGTCAGGTGGAGCATGGGGCTCGCTCTGTGCTTCTGGCACCGCGGGTTTGGTGAGCACAGAGGAGGCCAGAGAACTTCCGGAAAGCTTCCTAGAGGTGTCCTCTGAGAAATCCAGTAAGGATACCTAAGGGAGGCATTTCAGGGAAAGGAACCACTGAGGGCAAAGGGAAGGAGGCATGAATCTTCTGGGTTGTTTAGGGAACAGCAAGAAATCTGGTAACTAGGGTGTGGGAGTTGGGGAGGAAGTGTAAGAAGAGATAAAACTACAAAGAAAGATGGTCAGATTGTCAACGGGCTTCCTGTCAGTGAGGCTTCATTGTGCAATAGGGAGCAGGAATGTGAGAGCACTAGGTGTGTATTTTAGGAAGATAACCCTGGCAGCCCAGAGAGGGCAAGTTCAGAAGCAGGACCAGTTAGGAGAGCATTACATTTGGCTTTGCTGGGGGTCCAGGTAATGGGAGGCAGGCTTGGAAGAACTGATAGAACTTGTCTGTGGATGGGGGGAGGGGAGAAACCCGCGTCGTGTTTGGAGAATCCGGGAAAGGTATCTGAGCTAGGAAGAGTAGGTTTGGGGCAGGAAGGTGGTATGGACTTCTCATTTTCTTAAGGACGTATTTGGATGAGCCTAAGTGTTTAATTTTAATAAAGTCCAATTTATCCATTTTTTTTTCTTTTATTGGTTAAGGTGTGTATGTATGCATCCCTAAGAACTCTCTGCCTCAGATGTTCTATTAGGAAGGGTAGACTTTTGAGTTAGGCTTTGGACAAGCTGCTTTTGGGAAGCCAGCAGGGTGACTGTCCATGGGGAGAGGGTTAGCAGGCAGCTCAAAAGGTGGGAGAGAACCAGGGTAGTGAGGAATGGGGACCTGAGGTGTCTGGGAGCAGCTGGCAACCAGGAGAATCCCGGGAAGGGGTTCCAGGACCAATTAGAGGCCCACTACAGTCCCCCTTTCCACATACCTGTGAAGCACTTTCTAACCCCCACCTCGTCTCTGTGGCTATCCCGGTCCTTCACCTCTCCATTTACATGCTTCCAGCCACGTGTGTGTGTGCATGTATGTGTGTGAATCTCACCGTTTTTTGGACTTGCCATTCTTTCATAACAACCCTTCACAGATGCTGTACGACTCTTGCCCTATTCCTCTTTGGTCAGTGCATGGTGGGCAGTATAAACAGTTTAATTTTTTACTTCCAACTCCGATGGATTAGCAAAAATAGAGATGAAACAGTTCAGTCTCCTGTATATTTGAATCTATCTAGATGTTGCCTGAAAGGCAACTTTGTGGGTGGAAAAAAATGCAAAAAAAAACAAAACAAAAAGAACCACACCACAGAAATTAAATTGGGCATGCTTTACAGGTGCCAATGAGGCTATCAAAATTCAGTGTTTCTTAACCCTACCAGACCGCTGAACCTAATTTTCGAAATGAAAGGTAGACCTATTTTCTACAATGTCTCCAAGTTCCATCTTATTCTAACCACGTTTGCATGGAACTAACATTTTTCTATATCATGTGGTTTTTTCTCTTTAATGCTCAGGAGCCCAGGGATAGGGGACAGTTAGGTTCAGGGCCTCAGGTCTGGTAGGGTTAGAAGTGGGTTTGTGTATTACTCCATCAGAATCAGCTCAGTGGTGCACGAAAAAGGCCCATTCCAGCCCCATTCTGAACTGAGCGGGGTAGGATCTCTGGGGCGGTATCTGAGAAATGGGATTTTCTAGCCAGGTACCTGGGTGATTCTGGGGCTTGTCAGAGTTTGAGACCCATCAAGCTTCGGATGATTGGAAATAAACTAAATCCGGCACAGATGAGATGCCCTTCAAAGATGCGTTTATGGTATCCCCCACCACCTTGCCACCCGCTTGCGGGGAGCGTCTTGCTGCATACTGGGGTCACCTGGGCGTGGTGGTGTAGCTGCCACTGCCTGGGCCCCTCGTCTGGAGTCTTTAGTCTGGAGCTGAGGGCAGGGCCACAGCCCAGATCCTTTCTAAAGCTCTCCAGGTGATCTGAGGTGCAGGCCAGGTTGACACTCTGCTCTTAAGAGAACGCTGAATCGAGGCGGAAGGGTGGGCTCTGAGGCAGGCAGAGCTAGGGAACCATTTCTAAGCATAGGTGGGGTGACAGCCGGAAAGGACTTGGTGCAGGAATTCAAATTTTTCCTTTGGGATGGAGATGGTAGGCCTTCCTGCTGTTTTCAACTATCCGCTACTGTAGTGATCGTCAGCTGGGCTCCTCCTAGGTCTTCTCTTTGGACCCTGAAACTTGAGAGGGTCTGCATGCCTGAATCTGAATGGTGGTCCCGGAGGCCCCGCCCTTTGACCCTTGGAGCCTGGTAAAGAGGTGGAGGAGGGGGATGGGAGAGCATCCCAGGCCGTTAGGGTTTAGTAGGTTCCTTTGACCCACATTCCCCCGAAGGTATGAAATTAACACTTCTCTCCAGAGTCTGGTTTCTAAAGCCAAGTGACAACACCGACATGTCCTCAAGCAAACTTACCATCAGGTTCTTTCCACCTCTCAAACGTTCTGCCCTCCTGAGCCTCTTTGATCTTATCTGTAATATTAAGCAGATATTTGTGGTCCCATTAGACTGACCCCAAAACACGAGGCACTTACTGAAGGTTTTGTCATCCGCTGTGGTCCCCTGCTCAATCCTAGAACTCCCAGTCTGCTCCTTCTGTTGATTTTCCTGGTAAGGAGCAAGCGCAGTCTGGGCACGTGCACTCGAAGCCCTGCCCCTGCCCCCTTCCCAGACCCCGCACTCCACTCCCTCACAGCTGGAGCTGTGCCCCCAGCAGCTCCAGGTGTGTGTGTGTTCCAGAGGAAGAGTGGGGTTTGTGGAGGCGCTTGCCCCGAGGGAGCAGGCAGGGGGTGGGGGGTGTCTAGGGAAAGAGAAGGAAGACACATGGACCCAGCCAGGAAAGAGGCAGCAGCTGAAGCTCCAGAAGCCTGGGGCAGGTCTGTTGAGCTGGGGCTTCCACGCATACACCACTAGGAAGTATAGTGGTGACTGGGAGAGAATTGGGGAGCTGGGGAGGAGAGAGGGCTGCTTGTGATGGAGGTGGGGAGAGGTGAAGCCAGGGGTCAGTGAGAATGCGACTCCTCATCCCTCATTTGCTCTCTGGATGGGATTTATCTGGATCGTACAACAGGCACCAGGCAGCTCCTCCTCCCTAGCAGATAAGCAGACAGCTGTGCTTGTGCTTCTCATAACCCCCGCCACTCCCACCCCGCATCTGCCAGGAACCAGATGCAATTGCAGATTCCTGTCTGAGAAAGCGGGAGATGGCGCCGCCCCCCAGTTCACCAGCTCGTCCTCCCTTGGGTCTCTGCCTTTCCCATCCCAGCCTCCCCAAATTTCCTTCAGCATGCAGAGAAAGCGTGTAGAGCACACAATTTATGGTCTCATTGCATGCTGTCCTGAATGAGGGCTGCGGTCCCACGTGTGGTGGGTCTGCTCGGTTCTTCAGGTGCTCTGGATGCCTCATGCTCCTGGATCCTAGTGTTTGAGTGTGTTTCAGGCAGGCTCTGAGGTGGGCTCCAGGGTGGACCACAGCCGCTTTGGGCTCTAAAATTCGACTGGCAAGGGGAGCAGGGTCCCCCTGCCCCATGGCATTTGCCTAAATGCTGTGCCTCTCCTGGGCCCAAGTTTGGGATGATGGCACAGAGCCCAGCCAGGCCAGCACACTGCAGGTTGCCATGGTGACCCTTTTGCTTTCCCTCTGAAGGAGGATGGATTTGTCTTTCAGCCCAAATCATCTGCCTGGGCTGCCTCCATTCTATGCACTCTGGGAACCAGACTGCCCAGCCCCACCACCTTCCACTTTCTGCCATAGGAGACAGCTCGTTGAGAGGCTCGTTTTTTAAAAATCACAATCCAGTAGCAGACAACAGCATGTTCTGGCTTGAAGCAGGAGCAGGAGGGAAAGGCCCAGGAGATGGGACCTCACCTGGGACATATGCACTGAGAGAGCTCCCCTCTGCATCTCCTTCTACCTACCCCACCCCTCTGCAGACCACTTTGCCTTCAGTTAATGGCTCTGGGTGGGCTCAGTTCCTCTGGGCCTCAGTTTCCTCATTTGTCAAAGGGACAGCCAGGGCCATTAGTGGTTTCTATACCTGACTCATATCAGAATCACCTAGGGAGGTTTTATTAGATTCCTGGGCCCTAACCCAAGCCTGCTGATCTCCATAGGCCCAGGAATCTGTATTTTTAAAAACCTCCCTGGGTGATTCTGATATAGTGAAACCTGAGTGAGTTTGGGATTCTCCTGGCAATGATCTGTGAGGCTCCTATGAAAAGAAAAGGAAGCTCTGCCCTGTGCTGGGGACTGACTGGCCTTTCTGGGTTCGCAGGAGCTTGTGAAGCCCCTTGCAGGTGACTCTGGTCAGGAAGGGTATGTCCTGGTCATGCTGGCTAAGTCAAGACCAGGCCCCCCACCCCTTTCCCCTATAGGAGAAGCCAGGAGAGAGAATGACAGGAAGGGGGGATGTTGCCATAACAACCAGCTCTAGGCAGAGGCCTCCCTTCCAGGGGCTGGTACTTCACCCCAGTCATGGTGGTTTCCATGGAAATGGGTTACTGAGGGACAGGGGAAGCATTTGCCCCACTTAGAACATTAGTCAGGAGCTGCCAGAAGGCAGGACATCTCCAGGTGGAGCCTTGGACCCCTGTCAATAGCGAGTCCCCCCCCACCGTGGCCTCTGCTCTCTGGGTGCAGGTCTGACACTTTCTCCCTGCTTAGTTGCTCTCTCTGCGACTGGTCTCCCTAGCAACAAGTCCTGCCAACTCCTTGCTGTTGGTTCTGTGGCTATTTTTAGCTTCCCTGCCAGCAGCCTGGTCCTGGTCCTTTGCTTGCAACCTCAGTGTGGACTGCAGGGGAATAGGAAAACAAAGATTGCCACCTCTCTGAGGAACCCCAGACCTGGACCTCTTAGCCCCTTTAGAATTTTGCTGTGGAAAGTATCTGTCCCCAGCCAAGAACTTGGGCAGTGGATTTCCCATGTGGCTCCTGAAACAACGCTGATTTCAGTTCAGCAAACACCATTTTAATCCTCTACAATGCACAAGGAGCTCTGGTCCACACTGCTTCCATATGAAGCTCAGTAAGATCCAGTCCCCTGCCCACCAGGAATTTTTAATCTCATGGAAGAAAAAAGTGAGGACCCAATCACCTTAGCTCAGGCAAAGATTGGCAGGTACTAAGAGAGGATTACAAAGTGTTGTGGAGTATGGAGGAGGAGGGCTGGTGATTTTTCAGTGAGGGAAGATAGGGGTGAAGGTCTAAAGCAGTGCTGTCCAGTAGAACTTCCCGCAGTGCTAGAAGTGTTCCAAAATCTGTGTCATCCCGTACAGGGGCTCCTAGCCCTGACTGGCTCTTGGACACTTGGAATGTGGCTCGTGCAACTGAGGAACTGAATCGTTATTTTTATTTAATTTAAAAAGGTTTATTGGACAGTTCAGGTTCTAGAGAAACCTTCTCGGTGGAGGTTAATTGGTGAACTGGGTCAGAAGGATAGGTAGGATTTGAGCTGGTGGGAGTTAAGTTGTGGGGGAGGAAAGCATGAGCAAAAGCACAAAAAGCCCCCACATATTTGGGGACTAGCCAGTGGGTGGGCAGAGTGTAGGCTGTGTGACGTGAGTGCTGCAGACTGCAGAGGCCTTGAGTGCCATGCACCGCTGACGTCATCAGCAAGCAGTCCGAGGCCTAGTGCGTAGTACTGAGGCGACCAAGCTGTAGGTGGGAGAAGGGCAGGATCAGAATAGATATCCGTCGTGATCTCACTTTTGTCTGGAGAAAATCTCCCTGGCCTTGGGGTCAGTGGCAACATTTGTGTGGCACAAGGTATGCAGTGTTTTCCCAACTTGTGGCTTTGCAGATGGCTTCCCAGGGATGGTGGCTTCTCTAATTTTGAGTGAAGGGACTCAAGTGGTAGATGCTAAAACCAGTCACACAGGCGTGGCATTCCCACCTGGATCTGTGCAAATGACTGTCCTTTGGTGGGGGATCACAGCTGAGTGTCTCATCTTAGTTCTGTGAGCTGGAAAGTCAGATGAATGGCTCTTATTATGATCATGCTCTTCAGAGTCACAGGAGAGTGACGCATACCAGAATGTTAAATTTACCCACTTATTACAGAACGTGTCCTTGCCACACAGCTCCTCATACTGTCCTGCTGTTTTCTGGCAACTTACTGGTATCAGAGTCACTGGAAAATGTAATTAAAATTAGAAGTTTGCTTGATGAATACAGGATCAGGGCTGAGAGAGTCAGGTGTCCGTAAGCGGTATTTTCATCAGGCCTATTGAATCACTGCTCTCCGCCTGCCAAACAGGAAAGGTGCCCTTTCTTTCAGGTCATCTTCTTTTTTGGACCAGGCTGGTTACTTCCTCTCCAACACTGCTTTTAGGCTCTTGACATCTACCAGATCTTCATTTCATCCAGGAGTTCTTCCTTTCAACATATGTTTTTATAACATTTCTAAGAATCTGCTATTTTACATGCACCTGCTATTTTAGGTTGACTATCTTTATCTCAATCAAAAGACTTATCCTAGTCATCGCCCAGAGAGGGTTATTCTGGAAGGTTGAGGACATCTGTGACCTGAGGATCCTCGAAGGATGACCTGGTTTTTTTCCTGACTTTTTACTAGTCACCTCTTCTTGTCCTAGATCTTGGGATCATTTCTGCTTTGAAATCTGTCTATGCCCAGAGAGCACAAAGAGGCATGAATCTCAGAGAGAACAGAAAAAAGTAACTTTTCCTGTTTGGTTGCTACGGGACAGGGACAGTGCCCTGGGTTGACAAGGGGGCACCTTTTGTATTTGGGCTTCCTTAAGTTGGGAGCTGTGTGAGAGAAGTAAGATTTGAGTGTCATTTTTCAAAGAGAACAAGGAAGTTTGGAGCGAAGAGAAAGTGAAACTGATGGCCCCAGTCCGTTCTGACACTTTTGAGTCCCAGCTGCAGACTTACTGTCTGAAGAAGTCCCAAGACCAACAGATTGTTTAGGTGTGTAGCCACATAATACTAGAAAAGGAGATGCTATCCATGAGGGATAGTGTTATTAAGAAGAGCCAGCCAAGCCAGATCACAGGCTTCATTTTGAGAGGAGGCCTAGGGTGAGGTCTAAAATGGCCTGTTGACAGGGCCCGGATGCCCAGGACGAATCGGCGAAAGCAGCCGCTAAGCAAGACATAGGATGTGACTTAAAAGGTGGGGGCATGTAAGAGGAATACATTCAGGGCTTCTCATCTCTACTTAGGGATCTCCTAAAGAATTGTAGCAAGCAGATACCTTGATTGTATTGAAAGATGGGTTGGAGCAGACGAGGGCCTGTTTCTTCTCAGATGGCTCCTTCTTGCTGTATGGATTCTGCGTCTCAATTGGGGCAGGTGGACAGAAGTCTGTACTTCCTAAGGATTATTTGGAAAAGGCACTCTGACTTGGAGTCCTCCTCCCTCTCCAGGGCTTGCTTGCACAGAAGGCAGCTGAGCCCCAGGAGAGATGGTGGGCTCTCCTTCCCAGCACATCTCTTGACTTCATCATCACTGCACCTTTTCTAGCCAGTATGTTCCAGCTGACTGTGGCAGGAAGCCAGGGACCTACCTAGGGCATTGTCTCCTTAAGAGATGCTGGTATTCCTGGGCCTAGGAGGGTAGAGGTCATCACTCCTATTTTGCAAATGAAGAAACATACTTCTTGGGGTTAAGTGATCTGTTTAAGGTCATGATGATGGAACCAGAATCCAAGTCCAGATCTTCTGACAAGTGCCACTGGCCAAAAAGCCCTCTGCTGCTGGGAGCATTCGCCTTCAGTTCCTTTGTTTTTCTTTCTAATTCATCTTGCAAACTGAAACCGGGCTAATCTTTCCAAAATACCTATTCATCTTCTCTTGTCAGAAAGCCTGTGATTTTTCACAGCTATAGGATCTATCTATTGCCATCTTTCTCTGTACCCTTTTAGCTTCAGTCATATTGGAGATGGGAGGTGGGCAATGATTCTGCTCCCTCCCCAGACTAACATCTCTTCTTCCCTACCTATCCCACCTCATTCCAAATCAGAGTCTTCTTCCAGGCCCAGCCTCTGCTCTGCCCTGATGTCTTTAACCTCATTTATCATCCAGTGTGCAGTTTTGGTTGGCTTCTAAGCCATCCTAGCCCATTGGGCTTGGTATTTGCCATATAGTTATCTTTACAGATGTTTGGTTTTCAGGGACCTTTACCAGTCTTTCCAAGTCTAGTCGAATCTGTCAGTTCCTTGTGTGTCTGTCCTCCTTGGGGCCTCTGCTCAGGAGGAGGGAGCTTGAAGGGGTTAAGGCTCCAGAAGAGGAGTATAGTCTTCTTGAACTGCAGATATTTGTCCTTGGGATTGAAGGAATTGCTATACAAGAATCTGTGATTTTACATGACCCTGCTATTTTAGGTTGACTATCTCAATCAAAAGACTTATCCTAGTAATCGCCCTGGGAGAGTTACTCCACGCTTTCTGAGGTTTCAGTTACCAAAGATCAACCATAGTCCGAAAATAATAAATTTCCTCAACCATCAACATCGTCATGGCTTGATTATCCAAGATGACTAGTGGCAGGTGATCCTCCTTCTGACCTATCTTCAGAAGGTCAATAGTAGCTATCACAATGCCTAGTTATTCACTTCACTTCTCATTTTATCACCTAGGCATTTTATCACCTCACATCATTACAAGAAAAAAAAAAGGATGGTACACTACAAAGATATTTTGGGAGACCACCTTCACATTACTTATTACAGTATATTGTGATGATGATTGTTTTATTAGTGTGCCTTAGTGTGCCTAATTTATAAATTAGACTTCATCATAGACATGTATGTAGAGAAAAACACAGCATATAGAGGGGTGAGTACGTTCCGTGGTTTCAGGCACCTACTGGGGGTCTTGGACCCAGTACCCAGTGGATTGAGGGGGACTACTGTACCTTTGAACTAGCGCCCCCCCCCCCCCCCCGCCTTGCAAACAGGAATATGAGAAATCTAAGGCAGACCCAAAGTGACCTAAGGGACCCAGGGACTTGGCCAGGAAGAGCGTTTTAAAGGCACTCCCCCATCCACCTGTGGTGTGAAGAGAGCCCCCCTTTTTGTTCTGGAGTGCTCCCAGTTCTGTGCGGCCGCCTTCTGTCCACCGCTGTGTGCTTGTAGTTTTCCTACAGCTTCTCAGCCTTCTTCGCTCATCTGTAAGCTTTTTTTTCCCTCTGGTGTGTTTCTGAGAAACCCACTTTTAACAACTTTCTCCTGGCTGTCCCAGACTATCCGGAACCTCCACTCGCCTTTCGCCTGCGCTCCCCAGTTACCTTCGCAGCTGGAGGGCAGCCCCTTCCCTCCCGGCTCCTCTCTTTCCCTTCCAGCGCTGCCCGCGGGCTCCCCGCCTCGCCCCCTGGCCCAGCGCGGAGCTCCCGCGGAGTTAGGGGAGAGGGGGCGGGGAGGGCCAGCCCAGGAGGAGAAGGTGGGCACCGCCTCCAGCCTGGGCCGGGGCGGGGCCCTGGGAACGGGCCCTCCGCCCAGCCGCGCCCCCAGGCCCCCGCGCCCCTCGGCCCGGAGGAGAGGGGCTGGCCCACTGCCAGCGTCTGAGAGCCGGCC
>PVJL010001800.1:98284-117587 GCA_004026885.1 Lyroderma lyra
CAGACGGGCAGCTACTTACAGAGAGCTTCAGGGCCGGGGCTCACACCTGAGCCGGACCACAGAAGGGCTGCACCTGGCCTTATGGGTAGGTTCCTGGACGGAGCCCTGGGGAGGCTGGGGGCGGGGAGGCGGCAGTGCCGGTGGGAGGATCTCTGGGCCGCTGCAGCCTTCTGGGTTTGAGAAGAGTCAAGTATTCTTCCCTGGCCCGCAAGAGCTGGCTCTCCTGCCTGGCCCGAGTTCTGGAGATGCTGAGTTACTGCTGTCCCACCCACTCCCTCCTCAGGAGCCCAAAGCCCCACTCCTCCCTGCACTCAGGTGGGACCTGGCGGTTCAAGAACCAGGAAGAGCAGCACTGCTGTGAGCCTAGGGCAGTGGTCATTGAGGGCTGGGGAGCGAGCCCAAGAGTTGGGCTGGAAGCAGCGTGTTTGCTGACCTTCCTGGCAGATGGGTTGTTGGCATTTCCTTGCTGACCCGTGTTCCTGCCTGGTGGACCATGCTGTCCTCAGGCCGTGCCAACGTTGTGGCCTCTTGAGAGGGATAGTTTCCTCATCTGCGTGTCCCTGGGAGCCACCTGGGCAGGCCGCCAGAAAAAAGTGGTGTTGGGGATGGAGGGAGCAGTGGGACCCTGACGGGGCTGTGGCACATCAGCGGGTGCAGTGCAGGGCAGCCTGATGCGAGCTGGTGAGGGAGAGGTGCCTGGGACTGCCCAGGGGAGTCTGCATGGGCGCCCAGACCTCTGACCTTTGGAACAGGAAGCAGAGGGAGGTGGAGGTGGGACAGCTAGGGAGGAGATGGGACTGGATGGGGAGGCCTTGCCAGGCTGGACAAACTCCAGGCAAAGTAGCTTCATTGAGCTGCAGTAGTGTTGCTCATCATGCCCAACCTCTAGGCCACCATGGGGTGGGGTTCGTCTGGATTGGCAATAGGAGCCTTTAGCCCAAATGCCAAAGCCCGAGTTAACCCTTCTTTCCCCTATTGTTTGCCTGGGGAGATGGGTTGGAGTGAACCTGGAAAGAAAGGCTTTCTTTACAGGCTGACTCATCTAATGAGGCCCCTCCCCCACCCCGTCTGCCCCTTCTTCCCCTTTTCTGTTGCCTTTTGCTGCTAACCCACCCCCGTCTTCCTTTCCCCACCCTTGCTAGCCTGTCCTGATGGAGGCCTCCTTCCTTCTCCTCCCGTCTTCCAAAACCTGTGCTGGGTGCACGTTCTCCTGCACCTAGTGGGTTGGGGGCGCTTAACAGCCGTCAGCAACAACCTCTGACAAGCTGGGGGAAGTTGTGGGGGAAGAATAATGTTCAGGAACTGACTCGGGGGGTGGGGTGTGGAGAAGAGAGACAAAGGGGTTGTAGGGGAGTGCGAGGGTGGTGTCATGCACGACTTGGGGAGCCCAGCGCCCATCCGGCTGCTGCTTGCTGTGGAAGTGACTTCGTTCGGTTCCTTCCCTCTGAAGGTCCCTCTCTTCCTCCTGCCCTCCGCCACCTGCACAACTTGTTCTGCCTGAGGGGCCTCATCCTGGAATTGGGGTCTTTGGGGTTGTCCAGGGCCGCACCCTGATCTAGATCAGTCATCAGGCCTGAAGTTCAGGGAGGTGGGATGGAAGGAAGGGAGCAGAGAGCTAGGCATGGCACTTCTCTGAGCAGATCTGGTACTGGGTTAGGGCTGCTGAAGCTGATGGTTCTAGAAGAGAATCCTCTTCCCCCTAGGCTGAGTGTGTACCTAGGCACACCTTCTTGTGGGGGCGGAAGTGGTGGATAATTGATAGTAGGAAAGGGAGGGCAGAGTTCCAACAGGTGAGAGAGAGGCTAGGGAGGGATGAGCAATTATTCTGCATTCTTCCAGCTGTTCGTGGGCCCCACGGTGGGGGTGGGGGAGCAAAGGATGCATCACCCATTTTAGAATTTGTTGAGTCAGAGAAAGAACTAGGACTTCCATCCTCAGTGTTTTAGGAATCGCCACCAGAAGCTGATTGGGAAGGTAAAGACTTGGAAGATTGAATGAAATGAAATGAATCTACAAGACAGTAGGCCATTGAGCTTAAAAAAACCAAGCTTTTAACCTGGAACCCCAGGATTGAGGTGGTGGTCCATTGGTGGGATTTGGGGAGACCTTGGAGTTCTCGATACATACATAGACCAGATTCTTTTACCAACCAGAAAAGATGAAAGGAAATCCTGCTGTTCACTTGACTTGGTAGGTTGGAGCCACTTAGAAGACAAGGGACTGTACCAGCGGCAGCTGCATGAGTTTGCAGGGCTGAGCTAGAGCTGTAGATGCTCCAGCCTCCAGCTCCGAGCTCTTCCACTCCAGGGTGCTTTCTGATGTTCTTGTTTCATCTTGGGGATGGCTTTGCCTTCACAGCTGTAAGCTCTCAGGGAAAGCTTCATGTTGAAAGTCATGTTGAAGATGGGATTTTTTTTTCTCTTAGCGTGTCGTGTGGTGGAACGGGCACAGAGCCTTGAAGTTGGCGGGGGACTATGTATTCCAGATTCCTCCTTTCACAGCTGGGGTGAGAGGAGGCTGAATGGCCCTCAGAGCTAAGGATCAGTGATTTCATGGTCCGCCATAAGGTGGTGAGAATCCTGGAGCAGGTCGTGAGGAGGGACCGGGCCTCCAGGGCAGAGCCCGAAAGCCGAGGTGTGAGGCTGTGCGAGCATGGGAGCCGTGCACTTGGAATGGGAGTTGGATTTGGATGCGTTTTATCGGTGGGATGGCAGAGGCAATGCCTGGCTTACTTCGTGTGCTCAGTACCTAACTCTTGTCGAGAGAATAAATGCAATTACGTATGGATCTGAGAGATGCATCTAGGATGAAGGGGTAGTCTGGTGACTGAACAAACGTTGGGTGCCATCCTGAGAACCCCGTCTGAGCCTGGGAGCGGGTGAGCTCTTTCTGGGCTTTGTGTGGTGTTGAAACAGATGGGGAAGGAGATGAGCTCTTTAAACAGCAGTGATTTTGTCATCAGTAGACATTACAGCAAAACTAGAATTGTGGTCTAAAAGCCACATAGAAGGTGTCGATTGCCCAGGGATAAGAGGATCCAGTTCTTGATTGGGAAACATGTTAGGAGAGGATGGAGCCAAGGTCTAAGCCTAAACAGAGGTGATTTGTATCTGGATAGAATTAGCCTTTACATGTCAGAGGGTAGGCAGCTGATAATGGTGACAGATTGGGAAAGGTTAGACCTGGGAGGACGGATCTCCTAAGAGGCAGCAAAGGCTGGAATTGAGCACGTGATTAGGGTTTACCTCTCAACTTCAAATCTTTGTTATCTGTGGCAGGCAGGTTGAGCTGATGAGGGAAGAACTCTCTTCAGCCCTTTACCCGGCATCACTGTCTCCAGACCACAGAGAGATTGAGAAGAACCCCCTAAGTATATCAGGTGGCCTTGCTAATTCCCGGAGAGGTCAAGGTAACTGCTGTTCCTTGTTTCCTCAGGCTGAGAAGAAAGCCAAGGTGATTGCAGTAATGAATGCTGTGGAAGAAAACCAGGGGTCCGGCGAGTCTCAGAAGGTGGAGGAGGCCAGCCCCCCCGCAGTGCAGCAGCCCACCGACCCCGCATCCCCCACAGTGGCCACCACCCCTGAGCCCGTAGGGGGTGACGCTGGGGACAAGAACGCCACCAAAGCCGCCGATGACGAACCGGAGTACGAGGTGAGCGGCTTGCTTCTTCATCCGCCTCGTCCAGCTCTGTCCTGGGTCCTTCCGCGGCCGGCTCCTCCCGTCCTGCTTTCCTCTCTCCACCTGATCCCAGGCCTCTTCGTCTCCCGGTTTTGCTCTGTTTTGAGCCATTCAGATGGAGCTCCTTCCTGGCTGTCCTGACCCTCAGATGCCCAGGGTTGGGGTTGCCGTGGGGGGATCAGGGTGGCAGGGCCTCGTGACCGCTCTGTAATGACTTCTGCTCCTTGGGGCTCCAGGACGGCCGGGGCTTTGGCATTGGGGAGCTGGTGTGGGGGAAACTGCGGGGCTTCTCCTGGTGGCCAGGCCGCATTGTGTCTTGGTGGATGACGGGCCGGAGTCGAGCAGCTGAAGGCACCCGCTGGGTCATGTGGTTCGGAGACGGCAAATTCTCAGTGGTAAGTTAGCGTGTCTGGCAGTCGGTTGTGCGGGGGAAGGCGTCTTCGTCCCAAGGCGTACAGTTTTGGTTGGGGACATTTGGTCTGGAATTGGGGTGGTAGAAGTGGGCTCTGCCTGTCCCATCTCTGGATGTGTGCTAATGGAAGAAGCCCAGGAGATAATTAAGTTGCACTGGGGGCTCAGAGGGCTGGGATGCTCGCGGAGGTTTGCCTTTCAGGAACCCTTTCCCCACAGCTCCTTGTCCGCTTGCATTCAGGTCCTTTGCATCACGTAATTATTGATGCATCTGGTCCTCTCAAGGGCAGAGGCCCACTTTTAATGCCCCTGCCAGCTGTCGGGCACGTGGTGGGTGCTTGTTGAGTGTGGAAGGAGGAAAACGGGGGCGGTGGATATCTCTCTAGGTGTGTGTTGAGAAGCTGATGCCGCTGAGCTCCTTCTGCAGTGCCTTCCACCAGGCCACCTACAACAAGCAGCCCATGTACCGCAAAGCCATCTACGAAGTCCTGCAGGTGAGCGCCCCCTGAGGGACACGGACGAGGGCGCCTCGACGGCGGGGATGGCTGGTTGTCCCAGAAGCTGGAGCGTAGTCCGCCCGCCAGGCCCCGTGGACCCCTTTTGTGTCCTCCTCTTTTGCCCCACATGTTCTCCTGCGGTCCCCTGCCTCCCTGCACTGCCTCCCACCTTTGCCACTCCGAGTTTGCCCCCCAGCCTGTCCTGACGCCTACTCCACACGTGCTGCCCTCCAGGTGGCCAGCAGCCGGGCAGGGAAGCTGTTTCCAGCGTGTCATGACAGCGATGAAAGCGACACTGCCAAGGCCGTGGAGGTGCAGAACAAACAGATGATCGAATGGGCCCTCGGAGGGTTCCAGCCCTCTGGCCCCAAGGGCCTGGAGCCACCAGAAGGTAAACGCAGGTGGCCAGCCCAGCCTTGTGGGACCCTGGCCCGATAGGGCTGCGAAAGCCAAGTTTAGGGAGAGCTGCCAAGGCCTCTGTAGAGGGCCCAGTGGGAATGGCCAAAGGCTCCCCTCTCCGGGGTCAGGGTAGGGGCAGTACTGCCCCAGGACTCAGATAACTTGAGATCTCCTTTGGCCTGGTGGCACCAGACAATTGGCAGCAATGACAAAGTTGGGGACCAGACTGCACCCCATTGTAAGTAGAATGGGGGAGGGGAAGGAGCTGCAATTCCCTGTCAACTGATAACCATGACCTCGTCACCTGCTTTCCCCATCCAGAGGAGAAGAACCCCTACAAAGAAGTTTACACAGACATGTGGGTTGAACCCGAGGCAGCTGCCTATGCACCACCCCCACCAGCCAAAAAACCCCGAAAGAGCACAACGGAGAAGCCCAAGGTCAAGGAGATTATTGATGAACGCACAAGAGGTAGTTGGCCTGGCTCGGGAGAGAGTGGCGTGGCGAGGCCGGCACTCAGAGGCGTGGGGGAGGCCCTGGCGGGCACCTCTGATGCTGGGCCTCCCTCCCTCCCCCGCAGAGCGGCTGGTGTACGAGGTGCGGCAGAAGTGCCGGAACATTGAGGGTGAGTCCCGACCGGGCAGCGGACCCCGCCTCCCGGGGACGTCAGTAGTCTGCCCCTGGGGCGGACAGGCAGGCAGGCTGGCTCCTACCGGGGTGCCTGCTGCAGAGGCATGTGTCCTGAGGAAGGGTTGAGTGACATGGGACATTGGGACTCAGTGACAGGATCTGTCCTGCACATCCCACCACCTCCAGACTGCTTCACGCACATGTCTTTGTCTTCCTGGTACCATAATCTCATTGTCCTGTCACTGGCGGGGGCTGATAGTTAGGGTTTGGGACACCCCAGTGTGTCAGAGAGGGTGGCCCCTCCTGGATTTGATTGAACTTGCTTGAACATGACCTTTTGGCCGTCGCCTCTCCTCACCTGCTCTCACTCAGTGGTCGTTAGCATCTCATGTCTGCCTCCCTGGGCCCAGTGATGGTGGGTCCAGCTCGGAGCCCTCAGGCCTGGGAAGGGTAGGGACAGGGGCCCAGGACTTACAGACTCCCCAGGGAATGTCTCCAGAGCAACCCAGGGGTAGGGCCCTGTTCTCGTCGGCTGGTTCCTGTCCCTGTGTGATGCCACTCGTGGCTGGCATCATTGCTGCTCTGAGGAATGAGTGGCCTTCTAAGATTGGGGCTACAGTGCCTCCCTGTTTCAGGGGGCACCTCCCAGAGTCCTTTCTGCTTTCTGTTTTTGACTCCTGTTCCAGCACATTCTTTTTTTTGTAACTTTTCTGGAGCTAGCATTGGCTGAGGTGGGGGCATGCCCTACAGTGCTGGTCACTCTGTTTTCTCTGCTCTCTAGACATTTGCATCTCATGTGGGAGCCTCAATGTCACCCTGGAACACCCTCTCTTCATCGGAGGAATGTGCCAAAACTGCAAGGTGAGGGCATACCCAGCACAGCTGTGAGCGAGGGCACCCTTTCGTCCCTGGCTGAGCGCATCTCCTCGCCTCTGGCCTTGAGGCCTGGGCAGCACTTGGGGCAGCTGGGAGGTTGGCTCCAAGGTTTCCTCTGGAAGCAGAGTCTTGACAAAACAGACCCTAGAACTTCAAGCATTTGACTTTGCCTTTATCTCCTGAAAGATTGTTTCTCCCTCTAAAGCCCATTCTAGCTCCCTAGCTGTGGGCTCACAGCCTGGGTCACAAGTGTGTTGCGGAGGGGAGGACAGGCTGACTCGTAGGTGGGTTGCTATGACTTTGGGGCTTAGGAGGAAAACCCAGGGCTGCAGCACGGGACAGTGAGTGCAGCTGCCTCCCTGGCCGCCTCTCAGCCCTCCTCAGTTCTGTCCACTGCTATGGGTTGGGCGACCTGCTGTCCCCTTCCCTGACCTGTGGTCCCGGCTGGACCCTTGCTGGATGGGTGGTGGGGTCACGTCCTCAGGCAGGGTTCCAGGGCGAGAGCCCAGAGGCTGGGTTCCAAGCCTGCCTTCACCCTGGCTGTCTGAGGTCCTGCCTAGTGGTCCAACCCTCCTCCCTGCTCTCTAGAACTGCTTCCTGGAGTGCGCGTACCAGTATGACGACGACGGCTATCAGTCCTACTGCACCATCTGCTGTGGGGGGCGTGAGGTGCTCATGTGCGGGAACAACAACTGCTGCAGGTGAGGGTGCCCCCAGCCCTTCCTGGCCTGAGGCTTTTGCTCCCCGTCCAGCTGTGCCCAGCAGGACTGGCCTGGGGCTGAGAGTCCCTCTGCTACCCTGGGCTTCCTTCCAGGTGCTTTTGTGTGGAGTGTGTGGACCTTTTGGTGGGCCCAGGGGCTGCTCAGGCTGCCATAAAGGAAGACCCCTGGAACTGCTACATGTGCGGGCATAAGGGCACCTATGGACTGCTCCGGCGGCGCGACGACTGGCCCTCTCGCCTCCAGATGTTCTTCGCCAATAACCACGACCAGGAATTTGTGAGTGCTGGGCCTAGGGCATGCTCTGGGGCTCTCTCCACACGCTACCCGCCAGAGCCAGAGCACGGACTCGGCTGAATCGAGGCACTTGCTTGGTTGGGGCCGGGCAGTGGGCAGAGGTGCCTGTGCATGCACCGGCCGTGCAGGTGCAGAAAGTCTAGTGCTCACCATTGGCCGGGAGGGCGGCCCTACGTGCACAGCTGTGGACACTCCTGGGCACTCACCCGGCCTCTTGTGCTCACTGCCTAGGACCCTCCAAAGGTTTACCCACCTGTCCCAGCCGAGAAGAGGAAGCCTATCCGGGTGCTGTCTCTATTTGACGGAATTGCTACAGGTGAGAGGGGCACAATTCCTGAGAGGTGCTGGCATGCGCATCCCGGGACATGGGACTCTGCCCGGGACTGTGTGTGTTTCGCTATGGCAGAGCAAAGCAGTAGTGAACAGTGCAACTGTTAAAGCACGACCCCGAAGAGGAAACTTTGTGTTCAATAAAAAGTAAAAAAAAGAAGTGGTAAACCAACGTGTTCGGTGGGCACTTCCCTTACTGGGGGAGGCTTCCCAGCAGAGGACAGAGCATTCCATCAGCGATTGTTGACAATTTTCACAGAGCCCCAACGGGCAGACTGGGCAACGAAAGCAAGAACACGGGCAGCTCTCTTGTGCTTTGAGAGTAAGTCACAGTGAAAAACAAACTATGGACGAGAGAGTAAAGACGACTTAAATTGGCCGTAATCCTATAATTAGCGTTTTGGTGTATGTCGTTTCAGATTTGTGTGTGTGTACACATATGTGTGTGTTTATATAATCCTACGTAGATAGGTAAAACAGGGGTAGTTGCACGCCCAGTGTAACTTGCCTTTTCAGTTACGACATTATGATTGCTTTTTTCTGTCAACCAGTGTAGGACCACGTTCTTCATTTGTAATGGCTGCCTGGGAATCCATTAAGGGAAAGTAATCAGTTTAACCCTCGAGTGGGTTGTTTACCATTTTTTTTACTTGTCACAAGCAGTGCTGTGACAAGTATCTTATACATACATCTTTATATATTTAAAGTTACCTTTAAGGACACTCTGGGTCACCGTGAAGGCACTGTCGTTTTCACGTGGCTATACTTGACCTGGCCAGACAGCCCTCTCGGTACTGATGTTACCCACCCCCGCAGTCCTTAAGGCAGGAGGAGCCCTCCTCAGAGCTCACTTTCATGTGACCAGGGGGAGAGGGCCAGTCTGTGCCCAGGGGCCAGGGCAGAGATGGCATCCCAGACATCCCTGGATGGCGTCCCCGATGTTCCTCTTCTGTCCTCAGCTCACTGCTGATATTCTATAAACCTAGAGAAGGATACTTACAGCTTTGGTTTCCCAGGCTAGCACCTCAAGGCCTTCTTAAACCATGTCGCACCCCGTAAGAGCTCCCTGGGGGGAGGTCTGTTGGGAGCCTTGGAAGTGGTGCCGTGGTGGCCGGTTTCTCCAGGGTCTGTTCTCACTGTTGCCTTGCCTCAGCTCAGCAAGCGTGTATGGAGGGATCATGGTGTGGAAGTGGGCGCCAGTTAGTTCAGGAGTAGACACAATAGTGAGACCTCCTACTCTGTCTGGAAGACCATTTGCAGCCCAAGATAAAGGCTGAATTAGGAATGCCCACTGGCTGCTCTGATGAGGTGGAGAGGGACCCCGAGTGCTGGAGGATCACAGAGGAGGGGAGGTCATGGCATGGATGAGCCCTTTTTAGAGCAGGTGGCCTTTGTAGTGAGTCTTGAAGGATGGGTAGAATTTGCAGCAAGAGGTGGTGTTAGGGGGAGGGGGTGTAGAAGGAAAGACCAGTGTGTGCAAGATGGAGAAACAGCAAAGATAAGACCACCCAGAAGTGAACTGCTGTTCTCCCTGGATCCTGAAACCACTGTGTGGTCAGGCTTTCTTGGCCTTGACCGTCTTCGAAGTAGATCAAACTAGACAGGAAATAGCCTCCATGTCCTTGGTATTAATATTCCACTTTGATCCAGAAAGATTTCAGGCAGCTTCCTGGGCAGGGTGGGGCTTGTGTCTGACTGGCCAGAGGGCTCCCGTGTGAAGACCAGGGTACAGGAGGTGACCTGGTGACTGTGCCTTTTGCTGGCTGGCGCAGGGCTTCTGGTGCTGAAGGACTTGGGCATTCAGGTGGACCGCTACATTGCCTCGGAGGTGTGTGAGGACTCCATCACAGTGGGCATGGTGCGGCACCAGGGGAAGATCATGTACGTCGGGGACGTCCGCAGCGTCACACAGAAGCATGTATGTCAGTGCCGTGGGACCCATCCCGCCACCTCTGTGTCCCTTGCACTCAGCTCCTGGGGGGCAGCACCAACCCCTTTCATTTTGTTTGTTCCCCTTTCCCTGTTTTTCCCCCAAGCCTCTCTTCCATTGTCCTCCTTGTCTCAAGAGGGTAATGGGCAGATGAAAATAAAATGGGAACTGGGGAGCTGACCTTTTGGGGCTCAAGCTGCTCCCTGGCTGGTTTTGGGACCCTATTTAGTTGAGTGCTTAGGATTGCAGCTGTACCAGCCTCCATTTCTTAGGGGCTCTGGTGGGGTCTTTCCCAAGTGGCCCTTTGCCCTTCCAGTTATCTGTTGGCAGCTTACTGGGCAGGGTAAGGATTTCTGGGCCCTCAGGAATCCTGAAGGGCATTTGGAGGCCATTCAGATGGCCCAGAACACCCTGCCCGGAGTGCACAGAGCACACAGCCCCTTCCCATTCCGCTGTCCGGCCAGGACCACCTTCTCTCACTGAGCAGCTGCTTTCCCCACGGGCCCCAGAGATGATCCATCTCGGTCCCTTCACTTTATTTTTTAGGGAACTGAGCCCAGAGGGCCTCAGTGACTGCCCCATGGCTGTACAGCGTGTGTGTGTGTGTGTGTGTGTGTGTGTGTGTGTGTACACATGTAGGTAGTGTGTACGTGTGAATGTGTATATAGCGAGCATACAAAGCCTGGTCTCCTCTCTCCCATGTGAAAGTACTTTTTTGCCAAATTCACAGATAATTTCTCTCTTCCTTCCTGCCTCTGTCCCCGGACATCAGGCCCATCACATTACCTTTATCCTCCCAGATCCAGGAGTGGGGCCCGTTCGATCTGGTGATTGGGGGCAGTCCGTGCAATGATCTCTCCATCGTCAACCCTGCGCGCAAGGGACTCTACGGTAGGTGCTGTGCTCACCCCGCCACCTCAGCTGGCGCTTTTGCACACAGACCGCCTGTCGGATGTTTCTGCCCTGGGACAGCTACTCCCGGTGCCCCTGTCCCCCTCGCCCTCCCTGTGCCCGAGCCACACCGCTGTCTGCAGACAGCCCCGCTGACAGCTTTCTCTTCCGCCTCTCAGAGGGCACTGGCCGGCTCTTCTTTGAGTTCTACCGCCTCCTGCATGACGCGCGGCCCAAGGAGGGAGATGACCGCCCCTTCTTCTGGCTCTTTGAGAATGTGGTGGCCATGGGCGTTAGTGACAAGAGGGACATCTCGCGATTTCTCGAGGTATAGCCAGCACCCTTGGTTTGGCCAGCTCACTAATGGCTTCCGCCTTGGACCGCCGCTTTATCCCTGTCTCATCTGCATTGTGGAGCTGAGGACTGAGGACTTCCGCTTTGCGGGGGGCCCATTTGGGAGGCTCGAGGCTTCCCAGTTGGACAGGGAGGAAGCCTTGTTAGAGGCCATCCCGGAAAGAGCCCGTGGTCTCACTCTGAGAGGGGGCATTTGGGCATGGGCCTTGGGGCTTGAAGGATCTGACTATTAAGAGGATGGGGTACCAGACCCCTGGGGCTGGGGTTCTGTGTGATGTTTCACTGGAGGAACGTTGGAGATGCCAAAGTCGGTTTTCCCGACTAGGAGGGCTTGACCTTGCGCCCTGGCACTTGGATGGATGCTTTGTGACACCTGTGAGGAGAACATGGCTTATCTCGTAAAGCGAGTCCCAACTCGGTTTGAGCCATGCACAGAGGATGTCTGCAGCCAGAGGCATTCTTGGGGGGTGGTCTGGGGGCTCCAGCCTGTATCCCAGGTCTTGAGATCAGTAACACCTCAGGTTGCTGTTTTGACTATCTGCATGTGAGTAGGTATCTGTTTGGCCCACATGGGCATACTTTGAACATGTCCACACTTGCTGGAACTTTCTGAAAGCCTCCTTTCTGAAAGCCTCTGGGTAAACTGCAGCTCTGGGTCCAGAAGGGTAGCCATCAGCCACCTGCAGCGGTGGGCTAGTGGCTACTGCAGTGAGCAATGCAGGTAGAGGACATTTCCATCGTCATAGGACACTCACCCGGGCTATGCTGGTTACAGTGTTCCAGTGAGAGAATGTGGGGTGCAGTTAAGTTTAATTCTGGCTCCTCCTGAAGGCTTCAGACTGTCCCAGCGTGTGTGACCTCCGGAGAGAGAAATAAGAGCCTTTGACGCTTCACGGCTCTGAAGTAGTTCCTGGCACTGCTTAATATCCCTGTCCCGCTCATCTTGAATCTCTCCTGTTTTATAGTCCAACCCTGTGATGATTGATGCCAAAGAAGTGTCAGCTGCACACAGGGCCCGCTACTTCTGGGGGAACCTCCCTGGTATGAACAGGTTGGTGAGAGCTCCTGGGCCTGGGTGGCTGCGGGGCGGTGTCTGCAGGCAGGATGGCCCAAGGAGGGCGTTGCCATGGGGGCCCTCCGGGGCCAGCCTGCCCTGCTGACCAGCTTGCCGCTCTGCCACGTTCTCCTATTTCCTTCTCGAGGAAAGAGGGGTGTCAGGGTATAGAAAACACCTGAGAGACTAAGAGCTAGTGGTTGTAAATAGGACCTTGAAAAAAGTGCAATCTTTACACAACAGAAGCGAGTCAGCTGCTGCTGAGTTAAATAGATCTCCTATGTCGGTGAGGTTGCTAGAGTCAGTGCTTAGTCGCAGAGGTGGGGTTTGGGATAGGGGAGGTGCCCCTGCCAGGCCCCACCCTGCTCCAGGAGAGGCCATCGTGGAGCAGCGCCATGCAGGTTAGAGGGTTCTTCGCTTGTTATCTGTGTACCTTCAGGGCTTTGGTTGGAAGGATGTGCTTTGTGAAGGTTACACAGATAGAAGGTTTCATTTCTTCACTGTAATAACTGCAGTTTTAAAAGGCCTAGGAAGAGAAAGGGATTCTGGCTGAGCATCAGTAGTTCAAAAGCAAAGTGCGATTCAGCCAGTCTAGGTACTGATTAGGGAGGGAACTGTTCTCCAGAATGTTTGTGAGTGGATTTGAAAGCTTTGGTAATAACCTGTAAATTGGAAACATCATTTAAGATGGCCTCAATCGAACCTGATCTCCCCTGCTGCCTAAATTAGCATGACGTTGCTGTAACTTCCCATGTCATACGCATGCGGCAAGGCCGAAGGAGATGGGTCACTGAGGCAGCTGACCGGAAAGTTCTCTGTGTCCCCTAGAGTTCCCGAGGTGATGTGTGTGTTGGGAACATGGACTGGCTTATATATAGTCCAGTATTTTCATGGAGCCACTAAGTGTCCCCTGGCAGACCTTGGTCCTATGGGATTGTCCCCACCTGCTGCTTCCAGCTCTAAAATTGTAGAACTACGAGCTTCTGGGGAGAGCAGGGGTACCAGGTGGGACCAAGTGGAGTGTGTAAGGACATAAACAGGAGTTTGGAGGCACGATGGGACTGTGGTTCCCATGCTGAGGTGGCGAACTGCTATGTGCAAACTTCATTAAGGATTTTCAAGCATCAGAAAAGGCCCCACGCTAAAGGTGGTGCCCAGTGATCAGGTCTGCCCTCTGAGAGGTGACACGTGCAGTGTCTCAGAATTTTAGTCTTCAGTGTAGGGTGCAGAATTTAATTCTGTTTAACTATAGATTGCAGGTATTACAGTTCAGTGAATTCCATCCAGTGTGCAAACCCATGTCACTGCCACCATAGTCAAGATACACACATTCTGTGACTCCCAAAACTTGCTTTGTGATGGATGCTTTTCAAACTCAGTATATTTTCAAATAACTGATAGAGAAACATTTGGTTTTCCCCTTTTTGGGGCAAGTGTTATCTGCTTATTAATAGTTAGGAACCACTTTTGAATTCACCTTGAAGGATTGATGTTTGGTGGTTTTGTGTCTGGATGGCGGTAGTGTGTGTGCGGTGCCCTGGGGGAGTTTGAAACATTCAACATGTGTGAGAGACTGGGTCCTTTTGCTTACCTGTGTGAGTGAGGAGGCTGCTGAATGTGCCCCTGTTCTGGTTTCTGTTGTCACCTTCTCTCTTCTGCCTCCTAGGCCGTTGGCATCTACTGTGAATGATAAGCTGGAGCTGCAGGAGTGTCTGGAGCATGGCCGAATAGCCAAGGTTAGCGTCAGCGCCCTCTGCTGGGTGGGTAGGTAGAAGGGCAGAGGACAGGATGAGGTAGAGCTGTCACCAGGGCTTTGTCCTGCCTGCCTTAGGTCTCTTTGGGTACAGCAGGTGTGGAGAATGCAGTTCAGCAGGTGACATGTGGGTCATAGGCACAGTAGGTCCGAGAGGGGGGTCCAGGGGAAGCCTGGAGGGCAAAGGGAGAGATAGAAATCTTTGCTGGCCTTCAGCCCTTCCTAAACGAGCATCACTTGCTGTCTCATGGGAGGGAGACACTGAGACATCTTTGCCAAGATCCCTAGATCTGCTAGGGCTTTTTAATTTTTTGATCAGGAACTATTGCACGAGGCTTCAGAGCAGAGATTCTCCTGTGATGTGGGAGCTCTGTTTCTCTCCGAGTTGGGGGTGGGCAGGGAATCGCCCAGAGCATGTGCACCAGGCATTAGGTTCCATGATAGCAGGTACTAGCATTTGGGTGCCTTCATGCCCCAGTCATTTGGCATCTTTTTGTCTGCAAGTCACTACACTTGTATAAGAAGCAATTCTTAGAAGACTTAGGAAGGACAGTGGCTCGTGAGGTCCTTGACCAGCAGGATTGGACTAAGGACGGATGGGTGACCTCAGAGTAGGAAGAAGAGCAGCATGGTGGGGTGTGCAGAAGCTCATGACTGGGGCTTCCCCGAGCCCCTAGATGGACCAAGCCTTGTCCCTGGCGAGCGCCTGGCATACGCAGTTGACACATGACCAGTGAATGAGTGCTCATTCCTCTTTCCTCATCCTCTAGTTCAGCAAAGTGAGGACCATTACTACTAGGTCGAACTCCATAAAGCAGGGCAAAGACCAGCATTTCCCCGTCTTCATGAATGAGAAAGAGGACATCTTATGGTGCACTGAAATGGAAAGGTACCCATTGGCCGCGTGCTGGTGTTCTGGGGCTGTGTGGTGTGTTCTGATGGCTGTCCTTGAGGGAGGGATCACTCTGTTGCCCGGCCAGGCTTGTGTCTTCCACAGAGGCACGTAAGCAGGGGTTTTCCCAGGCATTTCTCTACATCAGTGGTTCTCAACCTGTGGGTCGTGACCCCTTTGGGGGTCAAACAACCCTTTCACAGGGGTCGCCTAAGACCATCGGAAAACACGTATCAGATATTTACATTACGATTCATGACAGTAGCAAAATTACAGTTATGAAGTAGCAACGAAAATAATGTTATGGGAGTCACCACTCCATGAGGAACTGTATTAAAGGGTCACGGCATTAGGAAGGTTGAGAACCACTGCTCTACATGTAGATTCCTGGGGATGGTGTTCAAGTGAGAGAGGCATCTAGGAATCAATCCGGGATGCCTTAGCTCTTGGAGGTCCTGCCAAACTCCAAGGAAACATGGCAGCTATAGGAGCTTCCCTAACATGAGCTGTTTGTTTTAGGTACCTTACAAATAGGACAGCACAGGACCAGGTGGACCTTACAGCCTGAGCACCTTGATTTAGTGCAACTCATGGGCTAGATTACCACCTCGTTCCCATTGTTACTGTAATTTAGCCAGATAGAGACCATTGACATAAACAACCAGAGCAAATAGGAACTCTGGGAACGTATGGAGTCAGGCAAGAGTCCAACCCCTTTGTGTGGTTTTCACCCCTCTTGTGAGGAAGGTATGAGGGATATATAGTTATGACTTGCAGTCTCTCCTACCCACTGTGGGTCTGTTGTATTCTGCTGTGTATAACGTGCACGTTTTTGCCTAAATTGTGAGGGGAAAAAGAAGGATGCTCATTATACATGGGGAGTAGTAATTCCATATCTACAAATGTTTTTTAATGCTTTTATTTATGCTTATGAGTTAAAAATGATACATAAAATTTCTTTTATACCCTAATATGTTAAAAAATTAGCTGCTAAAATTCCTTTATAATACAAAAAACAAGTATGTAAGTATAAACAAAAATTCAAATTAAAAAGTTAAAACAGGGGTTCCCTGGTGATGTAGTGGCTAGGCTTCAGTGCTCTCAACACCGCAGCCTGGGTTCGATTCCCAGCCAGGGAATTACCCCCCCCCCCCCAATTTTTTTTTAAATGAAAGATTTTCCCCACTGAAAGTTTGTGCCAAAAACATGGGTGCACGTTATACACGGGAACACATTTATACGTGGTAACTGTGTAACCACGTATTAAATGTGGTAACTCTCAGGTGGGGCCTGCCTGGGAGGTGTAGTTCAGTGCCTCACTTTGTTTCCACTGTGTGCTAAATCTCTGGGCTGTGGTTATCTTACCTCCAGATCCACAGAGCATAGTGGGGTGCCTGAGCCTTGAGTCGTTACAAAGGACAGAGGATTCTGCAGAAATCCCACAGGCCCACGCTCACCCCTGTCCTCTGCCTTTCCTCCCAGGGTGTTTGGCTTCCCTGTCCACTATACCGATGTCTCCAACATGAGCCGCTTGGCGAGGCAGAGACTGCTGGGCCGGTCGTGGAGCGTGCCGGTCATCCGCCACCTCTTCGCTCCGCTGAAGGAATATTTTGCTTGTGTGTAAGGGACATGAGGGCAAACTGAAGTAGCAACACCAAGTTAAATAAACAAAAAAACCACAAAACACAGTAAAACACCAAGAACGTGAGGATGGAGAGAAGTATCAGCACCCAGAAGAGAAAAAGGAATTTAAAAACAAAAACCAGAGGCGGAAACACCGGACGGCTTTGCCTTGCAAAAGGGTTGGACGTCATCTCGTGATTTTTCAATGTTAACCTTCAGTCCTATTTAAAAACAAAACCACACTCTCCCCCTTGCCCCTTTATTATTATTATTATTTTATTATTTTTTTTTTTTGGTCAAACCTTTTGTTTTCTCTTTTCAGAGGGGTTTTCTGTTTGGGTTTTTGTTTCTTGCTGTGACTGAAACAAGAGGGTTTATTTGCAGCAAAATTAAGTAACAAAAAAAAAATAATAATACCTTGCACAGGAAAGATGAGAGAGACAGAAAAAAAAAGGCAATTCTATAGAAATCTATATTGGTATTGGAATTTTTTTTTTACTATATATTTTTTTTTCGTTGTTGTCTCTAGCCTGATGAGATAGGAGCACAAGCGGGGGACAGAACAGAGAGAGACGCTCAGGCGGCAGGACTCCCTCCAGGCCACTGAGCTGTCTGGCCAGCACCATTCCCGGTCATGCAGAGCAGAACCCAGCTAGCCGCAGGGAGATGAGAACACCACACCAGACCCTTTTATACAGTATTTCAGGTGCCTACCATACAGGAAACCTTGAAGAAAATCAGTTTCTAGAAGCCGCTGTTACCTCTTGTTTACAGTTTATATATATATGATAGATAATGAGATATATATATAAAAGGTACTGTTAACTACTGTACAACCCGACTTCATAATGGTGCTTTCAAACAGCGAGATGAGTAAAAACATCAGCTTCCATGTTGCCTTACGTGCAAGGGGTTCTAATCAAGGATGGCGCAAGGGGGCTGGCTTGCAGGGGAGTCACCGAGGTGGGGCTCCCCCCCTTGGTGTTTAACAAAGTGAAGGAGGAGAATTTGGGAACGGTGTTTTTGTGCTTCTCCCTGCCAAAAAGGGGGTGTGGTGAGGTGGTCGGGACCATGGAAAGCTGAGAGTGGAATTCGTCCAGGCTCACGTAATAACATTTTGATTTTTTTTTTTTTTTCCTCAAAAAGGAGACTCCCTCAGCGAGGTGGCAGGAGAAGGGGTCTTCATCCCCAGTGTCTCACGTTAGCTGACCTGAGGGCTCCTTGTGGTGGGATCAGAAATTATCCAGCGTGTGGGAACGTGACAGTAGAACCCCACCTGGAGCAAATAAAAAAACATACAAAACGTACTGGTGCTTTCCTGTCTAAAGTCGCCTTTTGTGTGTTCTTTTATGAGGCCCCACCATCCACCCTCTGTGCACAAGGCGGCTTCCGGGCCCTGGAATGTGATGTTTTTGGTCATCTCCAAAGGCTGCAGTTTTTTACTGGGAGGCTGATGACACCTTTTGTTATCATTATTCTTATGGTTCTGGTTCTAATTATGTTTGTTTTTAGATTTTCTTTAAGAAAACAACCCCCCCCCCTTTTTAGGTTTCAAACCAAGGTGCGGGGAGCAGGGTGCTTCTAGGTTAGTGGTGGCCCTGGTGCCCTGGCTCCCCACCCCTCGGGCCAGGTGGGCCACCAGGCACAGGGATAGCTGGGCGGCCCGGGAGCCCCCCAGGCCAGCCCTCCGGTGCGTCCCTCTTCTCTTCTACTTCCCCTCCTCTCGTCACGTGTCAGGGCTGGAGGGAGGACGGGGCCATCTCTCTCCTCGTGTGTGTGATTGGAGTGGTGTGTATTTCTTTTCTAGTGCTTGATCTGATGATAGCTGTGCTCTTACCTGGAGTCAGCAGCACCTGGAGCCCCAAGTGCACAACACTTGGTTCCACTTCCTACCGAGGCAAGCAGCCTGGCGTTGGCGGTAGGCGGGGACGGCATTGGCGGCTCCAGGGTGAGGGCCCAATGGGCAGATGCTTGCCTGGATAGATGGGGTGTAGATATGTGGCATATAGAGATATATATTTTATAATGGGAGGGGGGATGGCACCTCCTGGGACCGGCAGGGCTGGGAGGTGTGCTGTGAAGCACATGGTCCCGAGTTCGCATCCCTAGAAAGATAGGGCCTACGGTGATAGGCGCTATATAAATACATAGATAGGGTCATGTATAAGAGATATTATGTAGTGGGGAGCGGGGGGACGGGGCTCAGGATGCTGAGCCTCGGGCCCCATGCGGACATAGCCCCACACCAATCAGTCAGTCCCACACGCATACACAGGAACATGTTTCTGTCCGGATGTATAACGAATGCACTCACACACAGCCAGGGAGCACCCCGCGCGACTCTCCCCAGGATTCAGGACTTTGTGGAGTCAGGCCCTGCAGCTCTTTACCTCTGTTGCCCTGATTGCAGGTAGACTGTCAGTCCCAGAAGTTGCTAGGTGCTGAAAGCAGGAAAAGGAGGAGGTTTTAATTTAGCAGGTGCTCTCCTCTAGCAGGTAGCGTTCTCTCTCTTTTGCCCCTGGTGATGTCAAAAGATTCTTCTGTTAGCAACCTGTGATACTGACCTGCAACTCTAGGCACCAGTAAAGTCAGCCCTCAGCTCCCCCTACCTATTCTCCCCCCACCAAAATAAAATCGACATCCAGGTCTGTCTTGACCAAGGGGCTTCCATTCAAAAAATAATAAATGGGACAGTGAACCTCATGTTGTGAATAAAGCAAATTAGTAATTGGTGACAAAATTAAACCAAGGCTTTGAATCCCTTGCTCATTGCTCAGGAGTAAGCTCACAGCTGGTGGCCAGTCGCCCTCTCCTTTGCAGGGTGCTTAGTTCTGGACCCCCATCTACTCATTTCCTTGTCATACCGGCTTTGAAGATCACACCCAGTTGCTTCCTGCCAGCTCTGACATGGTGGCTGGTGGTGATGGTGGGCCCCCAGGGGGCTGGAGTGGCTAGGACAGGGGGAATAC
>PVJL010001800.1:117687-178309 GCA_004026885.1 Lyroderma lyra
CCCCCCCCCCCCCCCCCCCCCCGCCCCGTGTTGGGATGCCCTGGGCCTTCCTCTGCAGACCGTCAGCTCTTCGGGCTCCCCTAGGCCTTCGTCCACGGCTTACGTGAAGGCGTTTGCCTTTCCCAGTGGCCCAAGGGGAGGTGTGGGGAAGCAGCTCGGTAGCCAGGGATGTGGCAGGCTTGCTCAGAGGTGGTTCCTTGTGGCTCAGCCCAGTGACCTGACCAGGTGCCCCTCGCAGGGATGAGAGTTCATGATCACCAGCTTTTCTTCCAGCCAGCTTGTGGGCTCAGTCCCCCAGTAGAACTTGGTAGGGTGCAGGGGACCTTGGGAATGTGCCAACTTGGCCATGCCAGGATGCTGTTAATCTACTTCCAGTCTTGGGGGGCTTCTGGGATCAGGTACCAGATCACCTAAAGTGGAGCTGTGCTCTGACCAGGCCATTCAAAGATTCAGGTGAGGTCGTTAGGCTTGCTGTGGCTGAGGCCGAGGGTAGAGGCTGTGGAGCTGGAGAAATTCAGAAGGCCTAGGGAAAATTCTGGAGCATGTTCCCAGTGGGATTTTCTTCTTTAAAGAGCAGCCCATTTACCCTGGGAACGAAGGTTTCTAGGGCCTGAGGAGGATGCCTCCCTGCTCACTGCAGGTGCCAAGTGGATGTGGTGCCAAAGAGGCCTGTGGCTCTTGTCTGGGGGCGGCAGCCGGGGGCTCGTGCCAGGGCCACAGAGCCCGTGTGCGCCGGCCTGAGAGGGAAGCCGGTCTCCATCAGGTGGCCCCTGAGCCCTGTGGGCCTCCAGCTGGCCGGTGCTAACCCATTCCCTGTGGGATGGACTGGAGAGCAGTGAGCGGTGGCAGCAGCCCATGGGGAGGGAGGTGACACCAGTGTGCTGCTATCCATGTTTCTCTCTAGACCCCAGAACCTTCTTGCCCTTGGAGGTCTTGTGAGAAATTCCCAGAAGAGCATCCTCTTAGGACCTCTCAGCTTTGGGGGCAGGCCCGGGAGTGGCTGGCGGTGGAGAGGCCCGTGTGAGTTCTCGTGGGTTGCTGAGGTGCAGGTTGGGACAGCCAGACCCAGCGGGAAGGAAGACCGTCGGGCCATGACCTGGTCTAACAAGGGCTGGCTCCCCACTCTTCCTGCTTAGCTGGCAATTCTGGGGCAGCCAGGATGGGAATGGCCCAGCATCTGCACGGGAAGGTCAGTAACAGCAAGGGAAGGGGTCATTCAGCGGAGCCATCTGGGAAATGTCCTGCAGGAGGACTGTAAGCAGTCGTTTTCCTATCTTTATATGTAAGTACCTATGAAGTGGACGCTGGAGGTGGTTTTGAATGCCTGTTGCCGCCATCCTGCTTGGTGCTAAGTTGCTGTGTCACTGGTGTCTTTGAGAGGTGTCGTGTTGAGGAAACTTGCAGGAGCCTAGAGCTGTGGGTGAGGGCCGTGGGGCCTCCCGGGCACTGAGAGCTGAGGAGGGCGGCTGTTTCTTTGGTCAGGGGAACAGCAGAGCCAAGATGCCGGTGAGAACTGAGTTTCTAGCCGGGCTCCATGTTGATCCGATCTGCATTTGGCATTTGGCATTGTCTAGTCAGGTTGCTCCTGGTCCTTAGAGGGGACACTGGAGTTGTCCTGTCCTTGGGCAGGAAGCCGCTGAAGCCTTCCGTCCACCGTAGGATGGGAGAGGTGCTATGGATGGCTGGCCTGGAGCTGGCGTGGCCCTCCTGCCACTCCCTGACGCGGCAGGGGTGGACTACACGTGTTTGGACGGAGGGTCTGGGAAAAAAGAGAATAGGTTGAAGGATGGACTCCACCGTTCGGGCAGAAGCTCTCCAATCTTTACGTTTTGGTAAAGGAAGGCTGGGGTCTTCGGGGAGTGTGGGTGGCCTGTCCTGTCTTACTGCGTATGGCAGAGACCCAGCGTAGGTGGCCTTTGGTTGGTGACGTCTTGCTCATCGATGACCCTGGGCAGTAGCATTTGGGAGAGGGAGACATAGGTCAGAAGCAGCGAAGACAGGGATGGTTGTGACTGGCTAAACTGCCCCAACGGAGGCCTTACAGACCCCTGTAACTGGAATACTGCCCCGGTGAGGGGGGTGTGGGGGGGTGTCTCGACCCCCGGTCTGGCGGCCCCAGCCCCACCCCTGAGGACATGAGCAGGGATCGAAAGCCTCACCTTAGTCCCATTTCACGTCACAGACTGATTTGGTTGCACAGCCCTAGAATTCAACAAACAACAGCAAAAATGCCGAAATTCCTTAGAATACGCAGAGGGAGGAGGTGACTCAACAAGGTGCTAAAACATTTTATTAAAAATATATATTGTTAAATTAAGTCTGCTGTCTGGACAATGACTGTTTGTTTTGTTTTCTTGTAGTGGAGTTTAAAAGAGACTATTATTTTACTCTGATATATTATTATTAAAAAGGCATTTTAACTTTGTACTTGAAAACTAAATGAACGATTTCATGTGTTTTAGCTGAGGCATTGAAGTAGCGGGTGCTTACTTATCTGTGGGAAACCATGTATTCATACTGAAGAATAAACTCTGTAGCTGGTTTGGTAATAACTTTTACTGTTACAGACGACTTCGCTTTGACCCCGGCGGCAGAGCACTCTCACTCCACATTCCACGCAGCTAAATGCAGGACTTAACGCCCCAGCCCTCCCCCCTTCTCTTCCGTTCCTCTTTTTTCCTTTTCTTCTTGTTTTTTCCTGGTCCCAGCATCCTTTCACCACTGTATTTTTTTTTTTTTTAGGGTTGCTTCTCTATTTATTGACAATAATAATGTACATTTCACAGTCTGGTTCTGGGACATCCAGGGAGGGGCGCGCGCAGGGGGGCCCTTCGGGGGTCCCTCCGCCCCCACCCCGGTGTTCTGTTGTATCTCTGTGTACGTGATGCTCGTGACATAGCTGTTTATGAAATAATTAAAGCGGTCAATGCGTACAGCTGATGTAGAAAGTCTGTCAGTTCCGCCTTCATCACTTTTTTTTTTTTTTTTTTTGTGCCCAGAAGAATATAATAAAGCTCCTTTCTAATGTACTTGTGCTGGAGAACACTTGAATAAATGGACTGTTTTTGTGCAAAAAGAAAAATGGAAAAAGCACCGTCATAATGTCCTTTTGTCTTGCGTCTCCTTCCCCCTGACATGACTTGACAGCCTTCTCCAAGGGGTTAAGTACTAGCATTGGGTCCAGACAATGGAGGTCCTCCCTTTAAAACATCCCCTGCCTGAGCATTAAATAGGCACGGTAAACTGGGTGAAGCAAAGGACAGTTTTGTTGACTCCAAGCTCAAAGATCAGTTGTAGTGAGACAGGTTGCCAGAAAAGCGAATTCTGTCCTGGGCTGAGTGATAAACACTTGGGGACTAGAGTAGGGAGAGGAGAGGGCTCTGTGCCACCAGTGTCTTGCCAGGTGAGCCAGAGGACTCTCGGTTATGGGCACCACTCCCCTCTCTAGGGGGCTTTCCCAACACACTGGGGTGTCCAGGTAAGAGCAGCCAGGTGGCAGACAGTCTGGACTGTGCAAGGCACCCTGAAATGAACCCAGGCATCTGGCCTAAAAAGGGGAAAATTGAGAGGTGTTTGCAAACACAGGGCAAGTCCAGGGGGCTGGGATTTTTCTGGGTAGTTCCATAAAGCAGGCAGAAGTGGGGCCAGTTGGCAGAAGCTAGCCTGTTGGAGGCCAGCATGACGAGGACACCTTTTCGGCTCCGGCCGGCAGTGCAAGGGGCCGCCTGGAGTGCGGTGGAGCCCCGGTTTGCCGAGGCGCTGTGGGACAGCCGTTAGGGGATGTTGTGGCCGTCCTTGAGACCCCCAGTCTGGGTTCCTCTCCCTGCCTGGCCTCTCCTCAGAACTGTCTTGCAAGTGGATGGTGTCTTGTGGTTTGAAGAGCCCATTCACCACAATGCCCGCTTTGTCCTCGCGATTCTTTTTCTGACAGTCACTAGTTCCCTGTCCCCACCACCTGAGAGACCGAATCGGAACACGTAACACCTGGGAGCTTCCTGCCACATCTCACTCTTACGACCCCGGATGCTCCGTGCTGCCTGTCTCCTGAGTGCCAAGCAGGTCTGGCCAATGGTTTCTTCCCTGAAGCGAGGGTTATTCGAGGTTTCCTTCCTACGTCAGACTTTGGGGGAGGTTCAGGACTGCACCACGTTGCTGGCAGCTCGGAAAGAAACTATAAGAGAATTTTGAGAAAAAGAAAATAACAGCTTTTTGCTCCCATGGGCAGTTAGTTTTCCTTTACAAAATTGTAAATGTACATTTGACTTTATCCAACTTTTTTTCTCAATATTTTTCAGTGTTGATGTAGAATTATTTTTTTTTAAATGGCTACATGGCATTTTCTTGTTGGATGTTTGTTTCTATATATATGCATTTTATTTTAGCTATAAATAGAGCTGTAATAAATATCTTTGTGTTGGCGTTTAACCCCCTATAGTCTGTATTTTTTTCTTAAGGTACACTCCCAGAAATGGACTTATTGGGGCAAAGTAGGTGAACATTTTGGTTGGCTCCTGACATATTGGCCTGATTTCCTCCCAGTGGTCAAAACAGGCAGTTCATCTTCAGCTCGGAGACTCTCAGTTCCGAAAAAACAAACAAACGTAGTCCTTAGTTTGGCCAGTTCAGAAACATGTCAATCCCAGCAGGGAAATAAAGACTTAAGACTTCTTATTTTATTTTTTGAGAAGCAAGAGGTGGAAGCAAGACTACGTGGTCTCCAAAATTTAAACGTTAGCCCACTGGTGCTCCGACCTGGGGGAAGCCTGGAGGGGGACGGAGTTCATACTGAATCTTAGAGACTCTGGTTAGGTCAAGGTGGGTCACCTGAGCTGAGAGTGGGAGGGGTGTCTGGAGCCTGAGGGAGGGAGCTGGGGCCCCTTCCTCAATAAAACCATCCTGTGAATTTCCCGGATTGAAACACGGGGTCATTTGGTAGTTGAGGTGTAGGAGAGACAGGGAAGGGTCAGGGCTGGGCAGGAGTCAGGGCAACTGTGAAGTGACCAACAGGGCCCACAGAGGTAGTCCCTGCCCCCTGGTCTGCCCAGGATGGGAGGAGACACCACACACCACCACCAGGCCCAGGCCTGTGGGTTCCAGAGAAACGTCCTCGGGTTCAGCAAGTTTGACTCGATGGGTCTGGAGTAGAGCAGAGCGGGCACGAAGACCAGAGGTTGCCTGGGGGTGAGGTGGGGAGTGGGGTGGGGGCTGGGGGCCCCAAACCACACACAGCAGGGCCCGAGGTGGCGAGTGTGGGCACTGGCTGTGACTCCTGGGGAGGTGTGGGTGTTAGGTGGGGGGCTGCACTGAGGGCGGGAAAGTGTATGTTGGACATGGGGGCACAAAGAATCATATCCAAGGGAGTTGGGGCTTCCCCAGGTGTCACCCCCAAAACACCCTATCTCCTGGGTTCCAACACTAAAAGGTCACAGCCCTTTCACCTGGGGCACTTTTTCTGCTGCTCATCTGGGATCCTGTGAGGGGGTGCAGCTGGATTGGAAGGATAGTGCCTGAGGGCTTGGAGGGTTATGGGCTGAGGCCTCTGAGAGGCCTCTGAAAACAGCAGTTTTCAGAGCTGGATTCAAATCTCAATCAACCCCTCACTTTCGACCCTGAAGTCCCAGGTGCCCCGACTGTGTCAGGAGGAAGACCATGGCATCCGAAGGCACCCGATTCAAACCCTGTGTGACTCGGGCAGGTTAGCCTCTGGTCTCGAGCCTCCACCCTCTCACTGGAAACTTAGCTTTTATTTTCTTGAGAAGCACGTGGCTTCTGATGCCCCCACCCCCAGTGCCTGTGTGGGGGTCACAGCTGGGTCTCGGAGGGGAGGAACCCTGCGGTCCTTGCCGAGCTCAGGGCTTTGGCCAAAGCTGGGCCCTTGGGTTGAGGGAGGGAACTTCAGGGCCTCTGGGGACGCCTTGGCCCTGATGGAATCACAAGGCCCACATGCGGCTGGAGGAAGGAAAACTACCAGCATGGCAAAAAATTCCCCACCTCTCCCTGCGTATCTGTCCCTTGCTGGCTGTGACTTGGCTCATGCAACAGCCACATGCACCTTATTCATCACCTGAGTGCTGGCCGGCGCTGTGTGGGGTGAGAACGTCCGTTATTCCCTGTCCTTCCTCCCCGAGCCCGGCCCTCTCGCCCTGCTCTGCTGGGTGCTGTCCCCCGACCGGCTCCGAGGCCCGCTCCTGCTGCGGCTCCCTTGGCCTGACACCACCAATTTTTCCCCTCGCCCCACTCCCCAGCATTTCCTTAATGGTCCTCACTCGTCTTAAACACATAACTGTCCCTTGACTCCCCTCCAGATGCCTTATTTCTCCGCTCCACTTGACAGCAAAACTGGAAAGCACTCCCTGTATTTGACAGCTCTGCTCTCTCACTTCCCGTTCCACTCCACCCACCGGCGGCTGTCACCACGGGGCGTGACCTCTGAGGAGCTGGGGCCTGGCTGGCTTGCCTCCTCCCTGACACCCCTTCGCCCTGGGCTCCCGGCATCATATCCTGTGTCTTCCTACCCGTGTGGGCACTTTTCTTCTTCCTATTCGCTAAATGTTGGAGGGCTCCAGGGCTCCCAGCCCCAGCTTCCCCCGGAGGCCCAGGTTCATGTCTGTCTCCATCTGCAGCTGCCAAGGGTGACGGAACTTCCCTGTGCCAAGGTCTTTATGTGCACAGTCTCATTTAATTTCCATGCAAAGGTCTCTGACCCAGGTAATTATGCCCCTTTACAGATGGGAATATTGAGGCTCACAAAGATTATGTAATTTTCCAGGTAGAAGATGGGCAGGGGTGCCACCTGACAGCCCAGCCCAGCAGATTGTTTCCATCCTCCAGGCTTCCTCAGAAAGAGCATCTGCCCAGTGTGTGGTGGGGGTCTGCCGGTGCCCTCAGGTCAAACTCCACATTGAGGACAGCGGACCATGCGTTTTTTTTTTTAATTTTTATTTATTTATTTATTTATTTATTTCAGCTTTTTGGTATGTGGGTAGCTCCCTGGCCGGGAAACGAACCCAGGCCACAGTGTTGACAGTGCCAGCGCCGAAGCCTTAAGCCACTACACCACCAGGAAACTCCCGACCATGGGTTTTTAACAAAATTAATGTAACATGACTCAGCTCCATTCTAGAATTATATTAATTGCACCAAATTTTAAAATAACAAAAAATAAATGAATGAATGAAAGAAAGAAAAGAGAAAAAAAGAGAAAAAGAAAGAAAAATAAATCATCATCCCATCTCCCAGAAATAATTGCTATTGGAATTTGTTCCTCTATTTTTCTTTTGCAATAGATTCAAATAGAACTTCACTAATTTAAAATGGTATGACTCATTATTATACTGTTCGTAACAATTCTTAATGTTGAGAACTCATTCTGTGCCAGATAATATTTTTGTTAACATTTTATTGTAAAAATGTTTTCACATCTCTATTCTTTGAAAACATCCTTTTTGATAGCTACATACTATTCCATCCCATAGACGTACCACAGTTTATTCCACCCATCCTCTGGTTTCGGACATTTAGATCATTTCCCTGTCTTTTATTTGGAGGGTGTTATTATCAATCATGCTAAAATGAATGAGCATTCTATCGTGTTCCTTCACTAATCAGCACACTTCTACTGTACTTTTGTAAAAACAAAAAGAAACAACAACAAAAAGCACACCAAAAATAAAAAATACAGAACAGTCAGGAGAAAAGCAGCAGAGAAGAGTGTGATGGAAAGGGTGTGGTGACCCAGATAGAACATGCACGTGTTCTTTAAAAAACCGTTCTGACTTGATAAAAGTGTATAGAACTAAATGCACAAACACAATAAAATTGAAGGAATCTGAATGATTTTGGTGGATTATTTCATCGTCAAATCCTTGTTTTGCAAGATGTTACTGTTGGAAGAAACCGTACAAATGGGATATGTCTATATTATTTCTTAAAATTGCATGTGAATTGACAATAATCTAAATAAAACTTCAGTTAAAAAAAAATCAATTCTGGCCTTTCAGACGCCGCCGCTCGGAGCTATTCCTATCCAACCATGGTCAACCCTACAGTGTTCTTCGACATCGCCGTCGACGGTGAGCCTTTGGGCCGCGTCTCCTTCGAGCTGTTTGCAGACAAAGTTCCAAAGACAGCAGAAAATTTTCGTGCTCTGAGCACTGGGGAGAGAGGATTCGGTTATAAAGGTTCCTGCTTTCACAGAATCATTCCAGGATTTATGTGCCAGGATGGTGACTTTACACGCCATAATGGCACAGATGGCATGTCCATCTATGGGGAGAAGTTTGATGATGAAAATTTCATCATGAAGCATACAGGTCCTGGCATCTTGTCCACGGCAAATGCTGGACCCAACACAAACGGTTCCCAGTTTTTCATCTGCACTGCCAAGACTGAATGGTTGGATGGCAAGCACGTGGTCTTCGTAAGGTGAGAGATGGCATGAATGTCGTGGAGGCCATGGAGCGCTTTGGGTCCAGGAATGGCAAGACAAGCAAGAAAATCACCATTGCTGACTGTGGAGAACTCTGATAAATTTTACTTGTTTTCTTGTAACCACCAGACCATTCCTTCTGTAGCTCGGGAGAGCACCCCTTACCCCATATGCTCAGAACACCCCATAATCTTTGTGCTCTCGCTGCAGTTCGTTGGGTTCTATGTTCCCCTCCCTCCAAGTCTAGCTGGGTTGCAGAGTTAAGTTTATGGTTATGAAATAAAAGCTAAACAACAACAACAACAACAACAACAACAACAACAAATCAATTCTGGAGGAGCTGTAATGCACGGGTATGTACATTCATGGTAAAACTTTTCCGTTAAGATAGCAAACATTTCCCAGGCTTTTACAGCCCTGACAATAACCACTTAATGGGGGCACAGCATTCCGTCTTGTGGGTGTAAAATTGTTTAACAATAACCATCTCCTTCTTCACTAGGTTTAAATTGTTTCCCATTTTTAGCCACTATCAATTAAAACCATAATGAATGTTATTATGCATAAGACACCCATTCTTTTGAACTATTTCATTAGGTTAAATTCCCAGGGAGTGGGGTTACTGGACCTAAGTTGGATGTGTTATATATTTAATATCATGATACCTTTATTATTTTTGCCTTTGCTAATGTTCAAGATTGGCTTCTTCCCAAGCCAGTAACCACTCTCTGCTGTGCCTTTCAACATTCAGATTTGTAGGGAAAAAGGCAGGGCAACACCCCACCCTTCCCGCCCCATTTCTACCTACAGAATGTCACCTGGGATTTGAGTGGCAGAATACAGGGGCAGCAAAGTTCAGCTAGAGAAGCTGTCATCGCGTCAGCCTCCCACGGGACCCTGGCGGGCGTGCTGGGACTTCACTGACACGGGTGGCGCCCACAGCCTTCTCCCCAGCACGATAAAGCAACACAGGCGCGGGTGGAGGGGTGCGACTTTTCTGAAAACAGAGCAGTGTTTGCTCACCCTTCAAAGCGCCAGAAAGCAGCTTCCAGAACACACTGGATTCCATTAAAAAAAAAAAAAAAAAAAAAAAAAAAAAGGTTGAAAAACCACTGCGGCCGGCCTTTCCGGCTCCTGTTTCTTGGGGGCGCTCGCCGCCCCGCCCGGGGGGTGTAGCAGGCGAGCCCTGGGCAGCCGCTCTTCCAGAGCTTTCCGAGGGTCGCTGTCACGCCCCCGGAGTAGGCCATCGCCCGCGGAGGTCGCAGACAGGAAGTGCTGGGCAGCGCGGCCACCCTGCCGGCCTGCAAGGCCTTCTTCCCGGTGGCTTTACTTTATTTTTAGTATTTTCTCATTAAACTTTATTTTATTTGAAAAATATTGTATTTTATATTATTTTAAATTGTATCTTATAGTTGACTTTTTATTTCATTTTGTTTTGTTTTGCTTTGTTCTCTTATTGTGTTTTTAATTTTTTTAAATTTAAATTAAAAAATATCTTGCAGTCAAGATTGCCAGATAAAATACAGGATGCCCAGTTACATGGGAATTCCCGATAAGCAACAGCTAATTTTTTAGCGGAAGTATACGTCTTGTTTGGTATGTCCTGTTCGGTGTAAGTGTGTTCCACGTATTCTGTCCTGTATTTTTATTTAAACCTGGCAACGCTATTTGCAGTAGAACACCTTCTTTGGAGGAACTCTGATTGGAAACACTAATACCTAAGACAGAGGGAGTGTGGCAGTTGGTGTCCAGTGGGGTTGGGACAGGAGTGGGGGTGTCACCCACTGTCTCCCTGACGCTCGGGGCAGACGCCAGGAGCCCCGCTGAACCGAACCCATGTACCCACTCTTTTCTGCAGGGGCTGCGCTTCCTGAGCCAAGATGGCAGGAGTCATGGCAGGAACCAGCCGGCAAGGAGGGAACCGTGACCTCTGCACTTGGGCGTTTTCCCAGCCTGAACTGACCCATATCCTTTAAAAATGTCCTTCAGGCCCACATCCTGTGAGCAGCGAGGTCTGAGAGTGAGGCCTCGGTTGGCCACCGCAGGGTCTGGGCAAGCCACTGACACCTGGGTTTCTCCATTTGTGAAACGGGGCTGTGGCCGGGGGCCAGGGTTGCACAGGCTGAGCGGCGTGTGAAGTGCCCGGGGAACGGCAAAGCCCAGATGCCCTACTATGTGCATGCATCCTTTCTCCTGTCAGCTTCGCTGTGGCATAATGCACAAACATTTACCCGTTGTAAGTAGTCACTTCATAGAATTTACAGTTGGGTGACCACCACAATTACAAATACCCTCCCCTGCTGTTTAGGGCACCTGTGCTCTGGGGTGTGACAGGCACTCTGGGCACAGAGCTGAAAGTCGCGGCCCTTCTTTGAGGAACTCACGTCTGGTAGAGAAGAGGAACCACACACCAGGGTGTACAGGGAGGCAGTGAGGTATGAGATCCCGGTTTGACTATAAATCCCCAGAGCGTTGCAGTCTGGCTGCCGCCCACCCCGCCGCACCGTGCCCTCAGCCCCACTCTGCAGGCAGCTTGTTGGGTCTGTACACACCTACATCCTCTTCGCTCTCTTTGTAAATCTGGTGGAAGTTCATTCCTCTCCATGCTTCAAGGCCCAACTCACATGTTGCCTCCTCTCAGATGCCATCCCATCTTTCCTGGTGGTTCTAAGACAAATCTGTGCCTCCCTGCTCCATGGATTTGGGGTCTGTAGGTGCTAAGGGTTAGAGGGTGACCAGTAGAAAGGACCACAGGGTTGGCCGGGGAAGGATCACTTCCTGTCAGCAGCAGGTGCAAAGGGCAGGGCAAGGATTGTGGGGGGCCAGGGCTCAAGAATGCAGGGGCGTCTGAGCAGCCTACCTACTGGACCAAGTCCTCCCAGTCAGAAGTCTATTGTTTTCCTGCTAGGCAGGAGCCAGTGTTCGGGCAGGGGCAGTGAAGGCTGGAGGAGGTAGGTGGTGCGCCTGCCGGCAGGGTGGCCTGCCTGCATACCCTTCTGAACCTGGGGTAGGTGGGACTCGTTCAAATATGGTACACTCTCAGTTAACCGGCACCCCTGCCAGACAGACATAGTTTTCTTTCATTTTGTTGCCGCTCGCTTGAGTTCTGATTAACGGGGAGTCTATGGTATTCGTTCAGCAGGTGCCAGGCAGGCTCCCACCTGGTGCTGAGGCTTATACCTGTGAGGGTGTGTGTGTGTGGAGGAGGCAGTGGGTGGGCAGAGCGGCTCAAGCCCTGCCATCATCCCTGAGGCTCCCTCGTGCTTTGTGCCTTTGCCTGTGTCAGCCCCATGGGGAGTCCCTCCCTCTGAGCCTCTGAGTTCTTAGAGCCACTGCTGGCACCTGCTGGCCTCCTGCGGTCCTCCAGGCTCTGTCCCAGGTGGCAGAGAACATAACAGATGGGATCTCTGTCCTCACAGAGTGTCTAGTCTAGTGGCATGGGACGAGTTTGCCGTGGGGTAGAAAGGCGGGTGGGAGAGTGGCCATGGAAGCATAGAGCCGTCCCCTTCTCACCTCCTTCCTGTCCTTGTTGCCTTTTAAGTGAAAAGGAAATCCATTCATTTCTTTTCAGCCCCGACGACTCCATCGCGGTGGTCAGGTCATATCTGGACAGCCAAATGTCTCTCCACAAGCACGCAATGGCCCCTTTGGTCAGTTTACTTCACGACAGCCTGAGCGATCTTAAAACCACCACCGCAATGGGACATTTTGGTATCGTTACAGAAGCAATACCAGCTCCTGGTGACTCTAACAGTAAAGGAGGATGTACAGTGAAAACAAAGGCAAAAGCCTCTCTCCCTAGTCCCCAACTTCCAGGCCCTCTTCCCAGAGCCAAGCAGTGTCTTCTGTCTCCTTCCAGAATATTTCAAAGCATATAAGTGCTTTCATGTATGCGTGTGTATGCATAATTGCACATACCATGTACGTGTAATTATACCTGTGTGTATGTATGTAACCTTAAAAAGCTTCTCACCTTGCATTTTTCACCTGAAAGTGCCTGCTGGAACACTTTTCCTGTCCCCGTATCCAAGGACTGCTGCCCTGTTGTTCTCAGTGACTTGCTCTTATAAACAATGCGGCAGTGAAATCAACTCCTAGAAGCAATTGGCGGCTTAACGGGGATGTGTGATGAAATTGTTAATAGCTATTACCCAATTGCCTCTCACAATGGCCCTACCGATCTCCCTTCCCACCGTCTGACATTTCTCCTCACCCTTTCTGACATATTATCTTTGTCAATCTGATAGGTAAAAAAGCAGTAACTTATTTTGATCTGTATTTTTTAAAAAGAAGAGTTCGGCTGAGCTTTCACTCATGTTATCCACGTGAATCTCTTTTTCTACGTGCTGTCTTGCCTGTTCTTGCTACTGTGTTCCTTATCTTTGACTTACTGAGTTCTAAGCATTCTTCACAGTTGAGGAAATTGGCACCTCTCATCTCTCATATTGTTGCAAATATTTCTTCCGGTTTTCCTTTTGTCTTTTGACTTCTGTGTTTTGCTGCAAAAGGGCTTTATGCCTTTTAGAATCCAGTGAATCTTTTCCTTCCTGCTTAACATAATCAGTGTCATTTTCTACTCTGCAATTACAAAAACAGTATATTTTTTTCTCATGCTCTCATGGTTCAATTTTTACATTTAAATCTGTGATCCACCTGCAATTTATTCTGATGTGAAGGAGAAAGGCATGGATCCACATTTAATTGCTTTTTAAATGGATGGCTATTTTTTCAGTGCTATTTACTGAATAATCCATTTCCCCCACCGATATATGCCAACTTTATCATATCCTGAATTTCCACATATAGCTGGATCTAGTCCTGGCCTCTCCATTGTGTTCTATTGATGTTTCTCACTAGTCTAACTACCTGCCAAATTGTTTTATTTACACCAACTTTATAATATATTTTTATTACCTGGTAAGATTATTTTTAGAAATTGACTGGCTAATTTCACCTATATTGTTTCCAGGTGAGTTTCGTGCTCCTATCAGTATAGTGAGTCAACAGCTTGACACAGGTAGTTAAAAAATAATTTAATCATGTAGAATTGTACACCTGGAAGCTATGTAGTTTTACTAATCAATGCCATGCCAGTAAATTTAATAATAAAAAAATAGCAATTTAATTACACTGTATGTGTTATGGGAGGAAAGTACCAGGAGTCAGGAAGGTGTGGTGAAACAGGGGCCCTACAATTCAGAAAGTTTTATTATATATATAATGGTAAATAATAGGTAAGTCTAAGGAAACCACATTGTCATAACACTTTCATTCAAGACAAAGATGTGTCTTTCTGTTTATTCTTGTTGTCCCTCAGTGGAGTTTACAGGCTTTCTTTAGATGCGTATTACAAGATACGTAACTGCCCAAGTAGCTCTTTGTGTTACTCTTACGAATGGACTCTTTCCCATTTTGTTTGTTACAGAGGCTGTTTCTAAGAGGTCAGTCAGGCTCAAAATGCTCAAAACCCTGCGGTGGCTTCTTCTTGTCTGAGGATAAACCCCACGCGTCCTAACTGGCCTATAAAACCTGTGAGGTCTGGGCTCCAGGGGCCACACCTGCCTCCCACTCCCACCCTCTGCAGGGCCCCAGCCTAATTACTCCTTGAGTTTTGAGCTTAAAGGAGACGTACTCAGGGAGGTGGACACCTCAGGTAAGGTGAGATAAAAGTCAGGGCACCTGTTTTATACTTTCATGTATGGCAAGGGGATTAGATTTATTTATTTATTTATTTTTTTGGCATATAAAACATCTTTATTGTTGATAGTGCAAGTCACAAGAAAACATATTAAATCTTGTAAATGGACAAAAGTCCTTGGAACAGTTTCACACTGAATAATAATTTTATAACAATAACTACATTCATATGTTTAAGTAAATACAGTGAAGGTGGTACATTTTATTAAAATAAATGATTAAAGTATACAAATTTTCTATTTTTCTAACCGTGTCACACCAATAAATTTAACAATAAAAAAATTTCCTGTTGTTATTTATTCTTGAAAAATAATACAATACAAAAAATGTACATCTGCTTTCTTAAACTTCCTTTCTGGATAGATTTATTTTTGTGGTGCTGGCGTTTCAAGCTGCCTTCCCACACGGCAGTTCTGTGCGAGGTGTGGGCTCTGCCTGCCTTTCTCACTGCTGTATCCCAACCCCCCAGAATGAAGTCAGCAGGTGGGGGTTGTTGAGCGAAGGTATGGCATTTAGGTAGAAGTCGTGCACCCTGACTTCAGGCCTGGGACATGCAGCCATCCAGGACCGTGGGCACGGGGGCAGTAAAGTCACAGCCTTCGGCAGTGACTTGTATGAAGAGTATGTGGCAACACGAGTTATGAGAGAAGTGAAGATATAAGGATAAAAATACAGCGTGATGACAGCTGGAATGCAAGTGGTGCAAATACGGTGACTCGCTCTGGTCACAACCAGTGCCTGGAACAGTGCCAAGAACATGTGCTCTGTAAATACCTCATTAAATCAATGAACTAGGTATAAAATAGGCATAAGACCGGAAGCTTGAGTAGCATCAAGGGTATTAAGGTGCTATGATTACTTTTTATTCCCTTATTTTATGTTTTCCCACTTGTTTATAATGGAGTCAGGCAACGTGTATAACAAAAAAATGTTTTCCTAAATTGTCTTTTCCACGACGGCACTGCACTAGTTGGCCACCAGAGGGCAGGGCTGTGCCACTGTCAGGGATTGTAACCACCAAGTTTCCTCTGAGGATTACGTGCCTGGGACCGTCCTGGTGACAGGGGATCAAACCCATTTCCCCCTCACCTAGATCTTGACTCCCCAGGGGACAAAAGCATCTCTTGTTTGCTCTTGTGTGAGAAACACGACCAGTTATGAAGTGCAGAGCCCCTCTGAGCATCTTCTCTGGGCACAGCAGTGGACAGGACTTGGTCCCCTCCGCCCCCCAATTTGTCCCAGGCTTGCGAACCTTCCGATTCACACAGGAAGACTCAGGCCTGGAGAGATGCCAAGCCTTGCAAAAAAGGTCAAGAGCTTAATTTATTCGTGTGTCCATTCAGAAAGCACTCGGGACCGACGTGTGAGACAGGCTTGAGGGGAATTCATTCTTTCTCCCCAAATATGCACCCAGTGCCAGCACAGGCCCTGCTTCAGGCACCAGGAAGCAGCTGACCCTCCTCCCATGAACCTCACAGTTTGGTGGCAGTGGAGGGGGGGACACAGGAAACCATTTAAGGACACAAGGTGGAGCTGGTGATGAGTGAGTGCTATGAAGGAAAACAAGCAGCATAAAAGGATTGAGAGTGGTGAGCTGGGGGGGCTGTTTTGAATAAAAGATTCAGGGAACTCTTCTCAGATCAGGCGAATGTTGAGTGGAGACCTTAATGAAGCAAGGAAGCAGGACAGGCGGCCATCTGGGAGAAGGCAGAGGGGACAGGATGTGCAAAGGCCCTGAGCTGGAGTGTGCTCTAGAGGGAATGGGTATGTGTGGTGAGGTGTGGGTCCTGTAGGGGTGCAAGATCCCACAGATCCTGTGGGCTGTTGTAGAGTCTGCCTTTGCTCAGAGTGAGTTGCAGCATTGAGAATAGTCTGTAGAGGTGCAAGATGGTCATCCAGACAACATGATGGTGACTTTGCATCCGGGACACTCAGTAACTGCTTTCTGAATTGAACCAAGCTGTTCTGGTCAGAGCTTGCTTGAAATCATGACCTCCTGACGCCCTAAAAAGAATGGAAAAGCCACCACAGGAACAAAACCTCCAGAGGAACACCCCCCCCCCCCCGCCCTGATTTTGGCATTTGGGGGTTAAAAGGAAGAGATATGCTTATTCTCAAACAGGAGCCACAGAGTTCTGAGGGGGAAAGGGTCCTAGCCAGAAATCGCTGGCCAGTTCTCCAGTTTGACAGGCGAGCTATCTGAATCCCATCCAAGATCACACCGTGGCTTAGTGGCCACCTGAGACTCTGAAATGAGGACTCTTGCCCTGCACCGTATATTTCTTGCTGCCTTGTTCCTTTTCCCAAGCTCTCAGCTGCACCCCTGTGTTCCCACGGCAGGAATCGCCTCACCCCAGGTCCTGCTGATGTCTGCTTGTTCTTCTGCCTACTTGCCGGCTCAGGAAGGTCACGTCCAGCAACCTCAACCCTGCCTTCTTCTCCTGGGCCCCTGAACGGGCTCGGGTCCTCTCTCCCCTTGGCAGGCTCCTCGGTTCTCTCACTCCCAGTCCAGAATAGAAATCGATTTTATCTGTTACTGATGTTTTCATGCAGTGTTGATGGCAGAGGGAATTTGCAGTATCTGTCAAAATTGTAAGTGCCCATGCCCTTTGACCTAGAATTTCTGCCTCTAAGTTTTATCCTATAGAAACGTGTGAAGCTTCATGCCCAGGGATCACTGCTCAGTGCACCGTAATTGGAAAGATTAGTATGATCTGAAGTGACCCTGCAGACTGTGACCCCACACTCTCCCCATCTGTTCCTTCTCTGACCTCTCCTCCTCTGTCTCCCTTGGGGGCACCCCTCGGCTACCCAAGCTCTGAATGTGGTGGTCTCTCCCGCACAAAGGCTCCTCCCCGGTGCACGCTGTCTCCGTGTGACTCTCCATTCCCTTGGTTTTAAATGTCACCTCTACGCAGACTCTCCCTAGGTTACGTCTCCAGTCCTCACCTCTTAATGGCCCAGCCTCATTCAGCCAACTGGCTTTTTTTTTCTTTTGAAATATAATCATGTACTATAACATTCACCATTTTAAGGTGTGTGTTTCAGTGGTTTTGGTATATTTACAAGGTTATGCAACTATCACCACTGTATAATCCAGAACATTCTCATCAGCCCCCCTCACAGAGACCCTGTACCCGTGGGCAGTCAGTCACTCCTTGTCCCCCTCGCCCCTCGGCCCTAAGGAGCCACTGACCCTCCTGTCTGTGGATCTGCCTATTCTGTACATTTTCCACAAAGGAATCACATAGCAGATAGGCTTTTGTATCTGACTTCTTTCACTTACATTTTTTCCCCAGGGTTCATCCATGTTGGGGCATGTATCGGCACTTCATTCTTTTGTGTCCAAATAAAATGTTATTGTATACCATACATACAGACCATATGTTGTTTATTCACCAGAGGATGGACATTTGGGTTATTTCCATTTGGGGGGGCTATTATGAACCATGTTGTGATGACCATCTGTGTACAAGTATTTTCAGTCCCCCTGCATATCCACCGAGGAGTGGACTCATTGGGTCACATGATGACTCTATGTTGCACTTTGTGGGGAGCCACCAAACTGTGCTCCAAAGCAGGTGCACCATTTTACAGCCCCACCACCAACGGATGAGGGATCTCAGCGACGGCCTCTGAGGGGCCTGCGAGAGGCCTCGGAAGGCTCTCCCACTCGGCGGGTCACCACTGAACACACGCCTTTGTCTCGGTAATTGGCACACAGTTGTTCAAGCCAGACACTTGGGGATCGTTCTTTAAACCACTTACAATCTTGACCTCCTCAGTTAACGCATCGAGTCCTCTTAATTCTACATCCCCAATACATCTCCAACCTGTCAGTTTCTCCAGCTCCATTGCCAACACCCTAGCCACCAACATCATCCACTTGAACAATCTCTGTACTCTCCTGTTGGGGTCCCCACCGCCAGGCTTGCTCCCTCCAATCTACTCCCCGACAAAGTTATTTCTTTAAAATTAAATCAAAACCAAACCAAACCAAACCAGAAAACCTGGCCCATGTTAAACACGTAGCCTCCCACTCTGCTGCATGTTTGTCCCCAGCAGCTCAGTATCTCACTGTCCTGGAGGGTTCCGTGTCCCCTATAACCTCGAAGGGCAGGTATCATCTGGCAGCTCTCTTGAAGGTCATGTGTGAAAGTGCTCCAGTGCTTGCACGGAGCCCCGAGAGTTCCAAGCTGTCCACTGCTGCTGATGTCCCCAGGCAGGGACATGCCCACAGGTGCCCAGCCCTTCCATCGTGGGGCCACGCGGTGTCCTGTTTGGAACCACACACTCCCTCTCACGAGGTGACACGTTTTCACCGAGGTGCCGTTTGTGGAGAAGCTACCTGCCAAAGCCCAAAAGGGTGATGAGCTGGGACAGTTACCTGCACGAACGTGGTGAAGCGTTGACTTTTGTGGCTTGATGCTTTCAGATGGAGGGTTTCAGATACCACAGTAGGATGTGAAAGGGGAAACTCTGTATTTGTTTATTATTCATTAAAAAAATGTATTACTAGTAACATTTTTATTTTTGTATCTTGAAAAAGGATTATGTGCTTATTTTAGGAAATTTGGAAACAGAGACAAGCACAAAGAAGAGAAACAGTCCCCGTGACCCCTGGCTAAGCATTGCTAGCATAGGGTGTGTTTCCGCCAGAGACGCTGATTTCTCATGCACCTCTTTTAAAACAGCAAAAATGGGATCACGCCACAGATATTGCTTTACAAGCCACTGTTAATTACTTAATAATGGTGTGACTATATTTCCCCGTCATTATACGTTTTTCTAGTGTGGGAAACGTGATCAATCTGAGGAAGAGAGTTCTGGGTGCATGTGTGGAGGCAATCCTCTCCTGCGTGTGTTAGCCAGGTGCTGGCTGGCCCTGCCTTGCCCCGGGGGTGGGGGTGGGGGGTGGGGAGGCCCCCATCGAGCCCTCTAGGCCAGACTCAGGACTGAGGGATGGTGTGCATGCTTGTCCCCTCCCTGACGGTGAAGGGCACCACCCCGTCCACCACGTGTGAGCCGTGGGGTTTGGGGCCTGTCATTTCAGATAGGCAAGCAGGTCCCTGAGAGGGGCCACAGGGACAGCCGACTGTGAAGGCCAGACCCCACCTCCAGCCTCCCTCCTTCCTTCCGCCATCCCCCAGGGCCCTTCCCATCCCTTTACCCTGGTCTGACCACCCTCAGTGACTGAAACATCTCTGGGGCTGCGGCGACCCATTGGGCTCTGGGGCTGTTGTCCCTCCACTTCACCCAGGAGCACAGTGAGCCCCGAATTCATGTCCCCGCGGCTCCATCTGGGAAACCTGCCTCTTCGCCCCAGCGCCCAGCAGACCACTTCCCCTTTCAGCTCCGCAAGCTTAAAAGCCGAGCGAGACGGAGCCCTGACAGCCCTCTTTCATGCCTCCGCACCCCCTGTCCATCTAGGCCTGTGGAATGGGGGCAGCAACCGCCCAAGAAGAGGCCTCCCTCCCCGCTGGCTTCAGCAGAAAAGGTGGGCCCCTTGCTGACGTTCGCATCCTCTCAGTGACAGTCGTAGGGCCGGTGGTCCCCAGGCCAGGCCCCTCATGGAAGGTGAGTGTGGATGGACGTGCTGCCCAGGTGACCGGGTGAGCGGGCGAAGCTGGCCTGCTCTGCTGGCACCGCTGAAGAACCCAGACTTTCTGAGGGCAAACACGGCACCCCCCACCTTTGTTTAAATTGGGGTACACTTTACCTGCAGTGACTTGTCCACGTGGTTAAGTATACCTTTTGCGTGCACCTGTGTGAGCCACGCCCCACCTGGGTGCAGAAGGTCTTCCTGACCCCAGAGAGTTGCTCACCTCTCCAGCCAAGCCCTGTGGTGTCCCCGGTGTCCCCAGGGGCAAACGCGCACCTGACTCCTCTCCCTCCAGGTGAGCTGTGTCTGCGCAGAGATTTGATACAGACAGAGCCATAGGGTGCAAATGCTTCTAGCTTCTTTTGGGCTCTGTAATGTTTTTGAGATTATTACAGCCTTATGGTGAGATTCGTCCTTGGGGTGGCAGGAATCAGCAATTTATTCTTTTTTATTGCTGAGCAGTAAGTATTCCATTCTATAAATATACCACAATTAAAAATACCCATTTTCCTCCAAAATCACCCCCTGCCTTTTGTATGCTTTTTTTATACAATATTGACTTGGAACTTTTTAAACCTGTTTAAAAATATTTTTCTTTATAGATGATGAAAGTACATTTACACATTTGAATATATTTATTTGGTTCTGTTTTGTCATGTTTATATTTCGAGCATTACATAAATACATATATTAACACATATCAAATAAGTGTTTCACTAGATGGACGTTTTTTCTTTCTCATTCTGTGGTATTTAGGTAGGCATACGAGGACTGTTCAGGAAAAAATCCATCCATAAATGCCTCTATTTTTCACATTACATGGCTGGATACTTTCCACACAGCCCTTGTATATTAGTGTTCTAGTGATTATCACTAAAAAACACTTTTATTATGTATCTTGAACTATCTCTTTAGATATTTAGATAATGTCTCTTGGTTTCCTAATATGAACCATGCTGACATTGGCTTTGAATTATTCCTCCTGGACCTTTCCTTTGCCCACTAATTTGTTGGTCAGGATTTTATCTCCGTAATCTGAAATAAACATCTGTTCCTTGATTTGTTTTTTTAGTTTTAAGCAATACTGTTTTAGTTTCACCTAGTAACCAAAAGGAAGTCAGAGACCTTACTCTATTTTATCCTTACTGCATTTCTGATTCTCCCATTTTTAGTTAGCTGAATTATTTTGATAATGTCAGAGCATTTGACACTTAATTTATAGCTTTATCTCTCTCTGCCCATCTTGTAGTTTTAGTTCTTCAGTTACTTACATGTAGTATTACTGCCCCTCTTCCCCACACTTATGCTGAAGTTTCAAAATGATTTCGTAGTTTCCTTAAATGTGGTCTGTGGCAGATTCCTGCAGGGTCATAGGTGGTCGTGTGTGGCCTCTATACTTGAAGAATAGTTTAGCTAAAGATTAAATCTTTGGCTCACACTTTTTAGTGAGACTATTACTTCAATTAAAATACACTGATACAATATGAGGAATATAGTTAATAATGTCAAAAAAGCTATGCATGGTGTCAGGTGGACCCTGGACCCACAGTGGGAAACACTTCATAAATTATAATAGATATCTACCCACTGTGTTATACATCTGAAAATAACATAAAATAATGTTGACTGTCAACGATTACTTAAAATACATATATAAAGAGAGTCACAGGATGTAGAGTCCAGCGTAGGGAATATTACAATGGTATTGCAATAACTATGTAAGGTATCAGATGGGAAATGGGCCTGTTGGGGGTATCACCATTTAAGGTCTATAACTGTCTAGGCATTATATTCTCTTGTACAGGTGAAACTAATAAAAATGAAATTAATTAATAAAAAATAAAATATTACCGAGAAGCCAATGCCAATCTGATTTTCTTTTGCTTTTCTTTGATATATATGAATTTGGACTTTTTGTATTTTGCTCAAAGAATTATTTTCCATATAATTAAAGCCCAATGATTGTACTGGAATATTGGCTGTTATTGAAAATTTTGAGTCAACTTTTCTCTTTTTTAATTAATTAATTAATTAATTAATTTTGAGTCAACGTTTCAAGTTATGGAATGCCCTTTAATACACATATTAATATACATGTATACCTGTATTTTCAAGTCCTTTATTACATTGCCTTGAATTACAAGTTTAAATATGTTTGTTCCACTGCTTTGGTTTTCTTTTCTGGGGATGCCAATAAAATGTGTGTCAGACCTCCCTTGTCTCTCTTCTTTATCATTTCTCTAGAAGCTTTTTCATGTTTTCTATTGATTTTTCTTTCACCTATGGCTTTTTACACTTTATTCCTTTTCTGTGCTTTTAATTGTGTTTATTTTCTCCCGTGTTTGTTCTTGTATTTCTTCTAATTGAGTCTTTATCTCTGAGACATCACTTTTTCCTGATGCACTTTTTATTTCAATAATCATTCTTTCACAGGTAAATAGTGTCAGAATTGAGTTAAATTGTAGGACTCCCAGCTGGTGTCCCGGAGAATTGCTCAGTGTGGACAACCCCCCACCCCCATACCCCACACATTTGGTGACTAGAAATGTCAGAAGTGAAGTGTTCTGTGTGAGTAATAAAAGAGATTCACAGGAAAGACACACGAGGGGAAGACTGGGTGGTTTTTCTTACACAAAGGGGTAATAAGTCAGGGTGATTTTTACAGCTTCTTATGTAGAGGGTTCGCTCCTCAATTGTTATGTTGAAAGACTCAACACATGCCTTTCTCTATAGCTACTTTCCTGTCTCTCAAAAAAAAAATCACCCCTTTTTAAATAACAGTTTTATTTGATATAATTCATGTACTATTCCATTTGTCCATTTAAAGTGTACAATTAAATGGCTTTTATTATAATATTTTCACAGAGCTGTGCAACTATCAACTACAATTTTAGAACATTTTTGCCATTTTAAAAAGAAACCTGAACACTGCGGCCTGGGTTCGATTCCCAGCCAGGGAACTACCTACTCCCCGCCAAAAATAAATAAAAAGAAAAAGAAAAAGAAACCTGTATGCCCATTAGCAATTACTTCCCATTTTCCCAGCACTCCCAATCCCTGGCAATCACTGATGTACTTTCTATTTATGGATTTGGTTATTCTGGACATTTCATATAAATGAAATTATACATTGTAGCCTTTTGTGTCTGACTTCTTCCAGTTGGCATAATGTTTTAATATTCATCTGTGTTGTTTGCATCTATCAATACTTCATTTCTTTTTGTTGCTGAATAATATTCCATTGTATGGATAAACCACAATTTGTTTATTCATTCATTAATTGGTGGACATTTTGGGTTGTTTCTACTTTTTGACTATTTTGAATAATGCTGCTATGGGCATTCATGTACAAGTTTTGGAGTAAATACCTAGGCGTGGAATTTCTGGCTCATATGGTAACTCTATGTTGTTAGAAGAAAAACTGAGGCATATTCAAATTTTGAGCAAAAAAATCTATTTGAACTGGGCACCATCCAAACTAGCAGATAGAAAGGAGCTCCAAGGAGCTGTACAGAATGAGAGAATTTTATAGGCAGAAGGGAGTGGGAACAAGGAAGTTATACTAGCAGGAAACAAGTGGGTTATTGCAAAGTTACTTTCGTGTTGGGAGATGGCAGGGACCTACCAGGCAGACCACCTCCTAATGCTAACCAGGAGACTTCTGATTGACTCAAGATTTCATTTCTGGGAGAGCTGAAACTGTAAGTTAAATCTTGGTTTTGATGATGTGAGGCTTAGCATAAGCAACTTCATTCCTAGCCTGTTACCTTGTTTTTAACGTTTCCCCTTTTTGAGGAGCTGCAAACTGTTTTCCAAAGCAGCTGCATTATTTTACATTGCTGCCAGCATCAAAACTCTCTTTCAAGAGCAAATATTCGGTAAGATCTTATTTACTATCTTGACATGACATTCATAGATAATATAACCTTCCCACACTCACCATGAATAGGAAAAAATTCAATATAAAGACCTAACTATAATATAAAGGAGAAGTAAAAGGAACATAATTGATACATTTTTAAAAAATGTGACTCTGGGGTCAGAACACTGGACTTCCCAGGTGACTTAGAAACTGACCCTGGAGGCGGCTCCCCCAGAGGGGTCAACCAAAGGCTCGAGCCCCAGCCCCGCCACTGGCAGCAAGGACAGGTGCCCAGGGGGTGCTTTGGAGGGAATCACTTTCATCTGATTAGAGAGGTTTTGGCCAGTTGGGTAAAAACTGAAACAAACTGCCTTCTAGACGTCCTTGCACAGCTCACATCACATGTGCACTCCACACGCGCACACACACACACACACACACGCGTGTGCGCGCACACACAAAACTGCACAGGTTCGGGCACAGCTGCAGAGAAATGGGCTGTTGGAGGTCACCGTGCACCGGCTCTGCCTGGGCCTGGCGTCACTCTCCCAGGGCAACGGGCCTTGAGGACGGGCGTGGGCTCTTTGGCCTTCAGTTCGGGCTGCTCCATGCTTTTGAACGGGGCACGAAAATAGAAGATGGGCTCCCAATGGGTGGGGCCCAGAGACAGGGACTGAGCTAAGTGCCTGTAAAAAAGCCACTTGAAGCTCCCTCCATGCAGCCATTGTTGGGTCTGAAGGAAGGAGGACAGTTCCGGGGCTTCTGAATGCCTCTCCTGCGGTGCACTAATGGATGTGCATTATCAACCCTTCCTGGCCACTCTCCCTCCACCCTGGCTACGAGCTGGCATTCTTCAGGAAAGGCGGCTGCCGCGCCAGCGGCCTGAACAAAAGCCCCTTTCCCCACGAAAGGACATTATGACCACTGCCTCGGAACGGTGGCTGCTGGTTCTTGGGCCCTGTATGGAATGAGTAGCTACAGGAATGTCACGTAGGAGAGCCTAGTGTATCTTTGATGTCTGTGACATCTTCAGCAAGGCCCGACCTCCAGGAAGTCCACTCAAGCCCTCACCTTGAAGAACGGGAGTGGTTCCACGTGGCAGTACGTCCGCGTGTAGAGGAAGAGAACCTGACGTCTCTAACGTAGGACTGTAAGTATGAACCCACAGGCCTCTGCCCTAGGGGGTCACCCGGAAACTCATCCTGTGTGGAGAAGCAATTGCAAAGGGCTCTTTGCCAGGGGTCCGGCCACCTGCAGGCCACCTGGGCCCCCTCGGTAGAGGCCTGCAGGGCTCTGCCCAGTAGGAGAGAAGGTAATTCATCAAGTGACCCCACCTGCTTCCTCGGGGATTTAGAGAGAGAATTGCTGGCCCGTGTGATTGGGTGGAGCAGAAGTTTAGAAAAAAACAGGTAAGACGTGAGAGGCCCATGAGACGGGGACCAGTGGGCTCTGCTGTCTCACTCTGGTCCCATGCTGTAAGACTAGTGATTTTCTACTGCAGAGTTCGACTCTAGATCTGAGCTTAACACCATAGACAATCAGGCCTGGAAGGGACCAACTTTAGTCCACACCCACCCCTATCCCGCCACTGTTCAGAGGAGGAGACTGAGGCCCGGGGGCGGTGCCAGCCCAGGTCAAAGGCCATCCAGCAATGGAGCTGGTGCTGGAACCCCGGTCAGCTCCCACCTCTCTTTCCTCCACTCTTGACTCTGCTGTGGACACTGAGGGGGCTGCAGGCCAGTTCCTGGGAGGGGCGTGCACTCCGGGCCTCCTCTGGCTTTCCGCCCTCTGCCCCCATCCAGATGAGCCCCAGGCTGTTGTGCTAATGCGCGCATTAGCTTAGTGGATAAAAGCAGTCTCAAGAGTCTCTTCATGAGGTCCTTTGGGCTGCAATAAAGCAAATTAAAACCCCATTCAAAGGTCAATTGAAATGGCTTTCAGCCCAATTCTTTGCACAAATTGATTCCTGTCTACCCATGGGGTCAAACTGAAGGTCAGCGAAGTGGCCCAGCTGCAGAGCTGAATGGGGCGCTGGGGGAAAGGGGCCACCGCTAGGAGTGTATGTGTTGCAGGCAGGCAGGCCCTGGGACCCACCGCTCTGCCCTGGCCATCTGGGGTGCCAGAACCTTCTCCTCTGCCATGCTCCAGGCTTCAGAGGCCGTTTGAGACACTAGCTCTACATGTGCCCCCCCACTCCGAGCCCCTCGGGCTTCCTTTGGAGGAATTCTTAGTGTTTCTATCGTTAAGAATCTAAGGATGGTTAGGATTTCTCACACCTGCTCAGGAAGGAGTCTCGAAGGAATCCTGGGTGAAGTGGGGCTTTGAATGTCCCCGGAGAAACTCAGAGAGGTTAAGGAACTTGCCCAAGGTCTCAGAGCTTACAGTTTCCTCCTCCAAACCTACGGAGCCCCCTCAGTCTTTTCCCACTCTCTGAATGGCACCCCGCACTGTTCGGCTGCCCAAACCAGACCTCCAATACCATCTTAAAACCCTTCCTCTGCTTCACTCCCACGTCTGCTGCAAGTCCTACTGATGCCAACTCCCCCAAAGAGGCTGTTGGTTGCTTGCCTTCTGATCATTTCCCCAGACAGCAGCCAGAGACATTTTTAAAGGAATTTTGCTGGTTTCCTTCACTCCCTTGCCTGAAACCCAACAATGGCTTTTGTCTGGGAGGGAAGAAGAGAGGGCCCGGATGGAGCTGGGATTTCTTCCTGCTCATCCCTCCTCCGGGCTTGTTGGTGTTTGTTCTAACCCAGTTGGCCAAACACAGGCAGACTTGTCCCTAAGTCTTCTTGTCTGCCAGTGAAATGTCCCCCATTGCCCAGGAGGTCGAGGACAAAGCCACCCTCCTTGTGCCCCTCCTCCTGCGTTGCACTCTTGGCCACCTCATCCTTGTTACTGTCCTCCTAGCCCTTCATCCTCCCCTGCGAAGGCCGCCTCTACACCTGTCACTGTAACGCACTCACACCCTGGTGACATCGCTTTTCCAATTAAACCCTCAAAGGTGTAAAGCAGAGATGACGAGAGCAGCCTCGGCCCTGTGCCTGCAGCAGGTGTAGGTGCATCACCCAACCCTAGGAATCCTCACACTCGAGGTCTCCTATGAATTCATCAGCTACCCTGTCCAACAACCCTGTGTCTGCTCCTGTCTCCTTCCTTCTTTCCCTCCCTCCCTTCCTCTCTAGGCCGGGCTCTCTTGGGGCCAGCACTACCGTAATAGTAAGGATAAGGGCTAGCACTCTGTCAGGCTAACTAGAGACCGGGCCCTGCTTTGAGAGCTTTGCAGGCATTACGTCATTTCTTCCATATGGCAGCCACGTGGGTTGGTGCAACCATTTCCTTCATTTCACAGATGGGACAAGTACGTACAGCGCTGTTGGGAACTTGCTTAGTCACACAGCTCGGCAGTGGTTGAGCAGGGTTAGGACCAGGCAGTCTGGCTCCAGAGCTGTGCTCTTCACCACAACCCCGACATCGCACTGCGCCATCCACACAGCCCCCTTGTCTTAGAGATGGGAGTGTCCGCGTCTCCTTCCCCCATGCTGCTGCCACCTCTTCAGTACTCCAGGATCTGCCTCTGCCTCACTGCTCCCTGGCTGGACTGGCCTCCAGGTCCTGGAGCAGAACACTGGGCTTCTGACCATTCCATGCTGTCTGCTTCCAGGCCCCCTCTCTGTTCATCCTCCTTACTGCCACAAGAATCTGGTCCTATTGCCCCTCTGACTTAATCCCTAAATGGTCCCCTACCTTGTCCCCTCTTGCCTCTGACTCTTTCCAGTCTCCTCTCTTTCCCTTTACCATGTGCACCCAGCATTCCATGAATATAACACAGTTTTGTTTTGTTTTGAGCCCTTTGCATATGCTGATCCCTCTGCCTGGAATGCCTGTCTTCATCCTGGTGACCCACTGTATCAAGGCTCAACCCAACTCACCATCTGCTTCTCTGGGAAGTCCTTGCTGCACTCGTCTCCTCTACCTGGCACGACAAATCACCTCCACATGCATGCCTGGTGGCCCTGAGCCCCTGTGTCAGAAGTCTAGTTTCTCTGAAGCTGCCATGCTGAAGAGATCACATATGAAGGCTACACAGAGATAGAGACAGGTGTCTGAGGAACCCCAACTCTTCCTGCCTCCAGCTGTTTCAGTCTTCTCAGTCCAGGGACCAGTCACATGAGTGAGTGGCTTCAGATAATTATCATCTGAGCCTTGAGCTGCCCACGCTGAAGCCAAATGGGACAGGGACATGCTGGCTTTGCCAAACCCCATACATACAGCACATTCGTGATCAAAATAAATGTTGTTGTTTTAACCCACTAAATTTTGGGGACTGGTTTGTGATACAGCATTGGATAACCAAAGCAACCATTATTGACACTTTAATATCTTTTCATCTTTATCTCTATTTCTGTCTCCATTGCTATCTATATTTATATCTCTATCTTATCATAGTCCCCCACTTAATATATAGTGGTAATTTTATCATGTCTAGAAATATGTATCTTCATTATTATTTTGAATGGCTGCAAATTATTTAATTGTATGGCTTTGCCATAATTTTTATAATTACACCCTACTATAAGCAGTTAGTTTAATTTTATTTTATTGTTTAACAATAAACAATATTGAATGAATGGTCTTGAACAGTATGTGGCGTGGTAATTTCCTCAGGATAATTCCTGGGAAATGTGGGGTGAAAAGGTAAAGGCTTTGGTACGGCCGGAAGTCCACCACCCTCCCGTGGCTTATCCCATAAGTTTACCTGTGTCTGTACCTCCTCCCCGACCCCTGTCATGAAGAGGAAGGCCCTCCACTGTTTGTAGGCCAGATTACTCCCACCTCACGTCTACTTAAAGCTTGGATTATCTGGTTTTCCCCACTCTTATTTGTAACATCAATCTCCCCTCTCTATTGAATTACTCCCATCAGCATGAAGCCATGCTCTAGTACCTTTCTGCTATCTTTTATCCTTGACCTAATATTACCCTCCACCACTGCCCCACATCCACCATTAGATTTCTAGAAATAGTTGTTTATATACTAGGACCAAAGGGACCAGTAGATACATCCACAAAAACAATGCGGAGATTTTAGAAACATACTTCAACCAGCAACTAGTAGAATAAGATGGCAAATAATCAGATACAGGTATAGAAAAGATATAGAGTATTTGACAATCATAGAATACCAATTCTTTTGAAGTGCACATGAATCGAACATTAATCAAAATTGACCGCATGCTTATTCATTAAGCAGTGCCCCACCCCACACCAAAGGACTGAAGTCAAATAGAGCATGTTCTCTGACCACAGGGGATATTAGGCTAAAAATTAGCTGCAAAACGTAACTAGAAAACCTCCAATGTTTGGAAGTTAAACATGACAGTCTCAATGACCCCTTGTTCAATCAAGACAGCTCAATAAAAATAGGAAAATATTTTATTTTATTTATTTCTTTGCTTTTTGGTAAGTGGGTAGCTCCCTGACTGGGAATCGAACCCAGGCCGCAGCACTGACAGCGCCAGCGCCAAAGCCTTAAGCCACTACACCACCAGGGAACTCCCAAAATAGGAAAATATTTTAAACTAAATGGTAATAAAAACATGACCTCAAAACTTGTGGAATTCCACTAAAGCCATACTTAGAAACTTATAGCCATAAATACATATGTCTAAAAACGTAAAGGTTACATATCAATTATCTAAGCAAAAGCATTTATTTAATGTCCAACTTAAGAGGACAGAAAAAGAATAACTAGCTAGAATTAGAAGGAAAGAAATAACAGTAGAAATTTCAGAAACAGAAAAATGTGTACATGCAATAAAGAGAATCATCAAAACCAAAATTGATTCTTTGAAAACACTAATAAAATTGATAAACTCCTATGAAAATTAATCAAGAAAAAGAAAGAGGACATAAATTACCAATATCAGAGCTACAAGGGGACCATAACTACAGATTCCACTGATGCTAAAAACAATATAAGACAATTTTAAGCTAGTAAATTTAAAATATTTTGATGAAGTGGACAAATTCCTAGAAATACACTTCTTATTAAAATAAAGCCGACACAAGAAGAAATAGACAATTGGAATAGTGCTGTTTACGTGATGAATGTGAAATTTAAAACAGTTCAATAAACAAATAATCTTTTTTTAAAATTTAATTTATTTTATTTATTTATTTTAAATTCATTTTTTATTGTTAGACTTATTGGGGTGACATCTGTTAGCAAGGATTACAACAAATAATCTTAAAGACCTAGATGGCACCACTGCTGAATCATCCCAGACATTTGAGGAAGCGATACTACCGGACTATAAAAAATGGGGGATTTCCAACTTGTTTTATAAGGACAGCATAATTTTTATACCAAAATCTGACAAGAATTCTATAAGAAAGGAAAATTACAGACCAATCTTATAAGCATGAATGTGAAAAATCTTAAATAAAATATTAGCAAATTGAACCCTGGTACTATATAAAGCTAACACATCATAATGAAACTGGGCTCAATCCAGGAATGCATGATAAGTGTAACACTAGAAATCAAAAGTGTACTTCACCACATTATCAGAATAAAGGGGAAAATCACATGATCACCTCAGACAATTAGGCTTTCAAAGAGGACCTAGTGATACAAGGAAGCAAGGGCAGTGGTCATTGCCTTCTGGTGGCATCAGCTAAGGTGGAAAAGGCAATCTTCCATTTCTTTTTATTCTGAGGATAGAAGTGACATCTATGTCCAAAGCCCATGGTGTTGACAGTGCCGCTTGTGGCCCCTTGTTCCTAGTAGTGATCCAGTTTTCTTTCTCATTGGATCCAATCCACAGCCTGATGTTGGCCATGATTCCAGCCGCCTTTGCCCCTGCTCATGTGGGGATCTTGGTCCCCCAGCCTGCCCAGCGACGCTAAATGTGCTTGAATGGCCTTTCCATTCTGCTGCATGTAATGTAGAATTCGGCTGACAAAGGAAGACAGAAGCTGGGTCAATCTGAACTTATCCTGGTCTGGTTCTTCTGCTACTGCCAGCTGCCTCTTGAAGTTATAAAAAAAATACAAAGAAAAACAAGATAAAATCAGAATATGATTTAGAGGTTCACAAGCCTGGTGGTGGTAGGGGCAGGAGTGGGTGGAAGAGGGAATACGGAGTGAATGTTTTCCCAGCAATGAAGGCTACGTGTGCAGATGAGATGGGAATGGGGTTCTCTGGAGAACAGAGAAAGCCACGATTTATGTCAAAGGTGGGACAAGTGGCCAAGGAGGGCTTCAGAGAACAGGTGATGATGGATGAGCTGGATCTTCATGCAAGAGTCCAACTTTCCTGGGTGGCTGGAGAAAGAAAAGGTGTTTTAGTTGGGGGAGTAGCATGGACAAAGAGATGGAGGCTTGGGAAATGGGAATGGAAAACGTTGTGGATGGTTGAAGTGCCAGGATGCAAGAAGAAGAGGTGGAAAAAAGCCAAGACCAATGGATAAAACACCCTGTTTACTGTTAAGGAGCATGGATCTTTCCTGTAGCCCAAAAGGAAAAGGTTGCTGCATAGAAAGCCAATGGCACTAAATAGACATTCTCAAGGGAGTGTTGGTGACCAAAAGAGCATTTGATTGTACATACAGATGGTTCCTGCAGTTGGCAGAGTAAACAAGCACCGTGATTTGAACTTCGGGTTATTTTCAATACTCCTTCCCACCTCCACGACTCCTCACAATTGGATTTTGCTCCTTTAGTCCAGTTAAGGTAGAGTCTCTTCCACCGCAGGTTTGAGTGCTGTTCTCCCCTCCCTGGCCTGACATTCGGGATTAGCACCAAGCCCGAGCTCCAAGACCAGTCTTGGAGAAGATTGAGAGTCCTCAGCCCACTCATTGCCATGGGGAGGGCTCAGAGAGCACAAGGAAAGTACTCCAGCTGTTCTTCACAGAGCACCCCCTGCCCCGCTTTAACAGGTTGAGGCTGATAGCACTTTCTCCTTGGGGTATGGGGCACAGGAGGAAGCCTGCCTGGGCTAGGCCCTTGCGGAGCATGCTGGGGTGGAGGGCAGTGCCACTCACCTTCATACCCCAAGGTCACCTGTCCTTGTGACTCCTGACCTTCTCTGCTCCTGGTCCCCGCAAGCCAGAACAGAGGGACTGTGATTCCCGGATACACCTTCACAACAGTTTCCAAACACTGGGGCAGTCTGAGGCATTACTGACGTCCTCCTTTTGTGGTGATATTTACCTGCAAATGCAAACGAGGTAAATGCCAGCCCAAGCACGCACACAAGTCATTTCACCCCCTGCTCAACGACCTCAGAGGGCGCACCAGGCCCGCCCCACACCGGGGTGCTAAGCCGCCTGCTTGTCCCAACTGGAGACTCAACACCGTCCTTAATTACGTTTTTTCCTGAGGGCTGCCAGGTGCGCCCTTCTGCGGGACAGTGTTAATTCCAGCCCGAGAGGGTACAGCCCCCTTTCCGGGCACGTCTGCGTTTGCGTTCAGCCTCTACCTGGAAACCTCCCTCCCGTGCTCCGTGCCCCCCCTTCCCGTGGACGGGGGAGTTGCTCGTTACGCTGCCCGGGAAGTTCACATCCAGCGCCCACTCCAGAGAGGAGATATATAAGCACCTAGGACAGCGACCGGGACCGGGAGGCGGCCAGGGAGGACACAACGGAAAAGTGACGCACGGAGAGGGCGGCCGAACATCCTCGCTCCCGTGCAGCGGGAGTCGCCCCGACAGCATCCTCCCGCAACAGGTAAGGGCGCAGCGGCGCGGAACCCCGCTTTCACGCCGGGACTCCCCGCCCGGGAACGCAGGGTGCTCTCGCCCAGCTCAGTCGCCGACTTGAGGCGCCCTTGGCTCGCCGCGGTGCGGAGTTCTTGGAAAACTTTCTGCACTGAGTGCGGCGTGGCAGGTCGCCAGTAGCAGAGCCGCGAAGGCCAGCCTCCAGACGCTGGGCGAACCTTCCAGGAGCTGGCGGCTGCGTGTCCACCCGGGGAGGGGGATGCTAGGACCCCTGAGACTCCTACCGCCTTCTGGGGAGATCTCGGGGGAGTTCAAACTGGACTCCTCTTCCTTCCGACTTTCTGGGTAGGTGTCACTTAAAAGACTCCATATACTCTATAGCGCAAACTAACGTTGGAAATGGGAGCAGGAGAGAAAAGACTGAAAATCACAATTAACTTCTTGCATCCTATAATTTTTTTGAATCCACACCACCACATCCTCGTTTCTCTGCCCACCTTAGCGCACCCGTCGTGGCTGCGCTGTGAGAACGATTCGGGTCCCCTCTAGGAGCCCCAGCAGGGGTTAAAGGCGGTGGCCCGGGGAGGGAACTGTCCAAGGTCCTGAACCACACTGACTGTGCCCTCAGTAGTTCCACAGAGTGGACCTTCTGTCCCTCCGACCCTAGATTGCAGGGAGGAAGCAGCAGTTTGAGCTAATGGAGTCTCGAGCAAGGGGGGTTTCCAGTGAATGAGAGAGAGTCTGCAGGATATTTAGATCCCCCAAATTCTTCATGTATAAATGGGGAGGTGGTGCTTCTCACAGAATGGTTGGAAGAAGCCAAGATAAAAATGTATGTGTGTGTGTGTGTGTGTGTGTGTGTGTGTGTTTTAGCCAGTTGTTAACATATGTCTAAATCATGGCTTATTTAGTTATTTAACCCTTTAGCACTTTCGTTTTAGGACTTGATGCACGAGTATCATGGTGCAAGAACAAAATTGCCCCTCTGCCTCTCTAATCTTTTACAGAAGGACATGACCACTGGGCAATTTTAGAGCAACAAAAAATATTTTATTTAGTTTACAGGGAATTCACCTACACATATGAAGTTCTAACAAGTGTAGTTGTATTATAAAGCTAATGTCAAGATTAACAAAGTGCAGATTTCTATTTATTTTTCCAAGGCTTTTAATTATTGGATTATAACACACTGCCTACTTATAAAAGCACAGTATTTGACATCTCCCCATTACTATCTTGCTTTTTAAAAATGACACAAGGCAATAGTTGCAGAAAAACAGAGACTACACACAAGCAAAAAGAAAACAAGTTGCTTTCAGGAAGCAATCTAACTTTTTAGCAGTAGAATGGAGCTCTGAAAGGGTGAGGAGTGAGAAAGTTACAATGTGTACAATATAGCTAGTGGGGCAGAAGGTAAGGAAATGCTCCCCCCGGGCTTTTTAGAAAGGCCTAAAATCATGAGGTAGGTTATTAGAAAATGGAAATAATTTCAGAATGGCGATTTTGAGAATTGAGGAGACTGTCAGACCTGTATGATTTTACTTCTTTCTCTTCTAATACATTATTTTACATTTGCCCACAGTGATATATAACTACCACTTTTCTGTTTCTCATGTAAATTTGGGCATTTTTCTGACCAAATGTATTGCGTGGTCTCAGAGCTTTAGTATAAATTACCTAGTCCACCAAGTTCAGGCTTCGTACTTGAACTGGAGCATCAAAAGGCTACAACAGGAGCAGCCTGTCTTTGGTGAGGACTGGACATCAAGGTTGACCAATGCTCTCCCAGTTGCCCCTTGAGCCTGATAAGCTGATGGGCCGGCTCACTGGCTGCCCACGCCATCTAACGGCTGCTCTGAAAATACTCAGGCTGCACCTGGCGGCCATTCAGAAGGGAGTCCTTGAGCCGGCTCAGCTTTTGGGGAAAGGAGTGGGGGTGGGACAGAGAGAAGGAAGTGGCTTCCTGAAGTAGACAATGAAAACTACAGAGAACTTGAACTTCCAAAGCTTTCCCTGTAAAATAAATTTGGCCCACGCCTCCACAAATGAGAGATTCCTTTTAGGCAAACTTACTTTAAAATGCAAATGTCTATTAGGAGAGACAATTAGTCATCCTCATCTTAACATGACTTACTTTTCTCATCTAATTAGGTTTTACCCCAACAGCTGGTTGAGAAGATCTTCTGAAAACCAAAAAGATTGTGGGGTTTGGTGGTGAGCTGATGACAGAACTCCAGGTCACTGCAGGGGGCTGATCTGGGTGAGGAGCACATAGTACCATGAGAGCTAGTGGGCTGGGGAAAGGATTGGGCACAGGGGACAAAAGGCAGCATCAGGTGGCATTGGTGCTCCCTTCTTCACTTCATCTGTACTGACTGACCTCAGCATCTGCCCAGAGGTTCTTCCTGAGTCCTCCAACAGTGAGTGTCTGGTAGGTGTTGACAATAGGAGGTCATTGCCTTTTGCTCTGTGTGTCCATCTCCTTCCCTTCTATACCAACAGCATCTTTAAGTCCAACTATTTCAGACTACATCTGAGAAACCAAAAAAAAAGAGGTCTAACATATTGTGTTCAGATAAGCCAGTCTTAAGAGAATGGGGGTCTGCTTTTAAAATCTCTCTGAAGTTGCAGGGGTCTGGAATGATTTGTGTCCAGGACATCAGATTGGGTTGGCTGAGGTTTTGGGTGATTGACCAGAGGTTTTATTTTGCTTTAGGCAAACCAACTATTCATAGGAAAGAAGAGTTTCTGAGGAGTGATAAGGAGGGGAAAGACCTCCTTAAGCAAGAGTTTCAGAGTCCTTGTCTTTCCCAAGTTGCTCTTTGGATCAGCTTCATGAAGGTGGTGAAATAAGAAAGTTCTGTGCTGGAAAAAGGAGAACTTAGCTTTACCTTGTCATGTACACTCAAGTTATTGTCTCTCTCTGAGCCTCAGTTTCCCCATCTCTCAAATAAGAGGCTGGACCAAATAACCCCGAGAGTAGCTTCCAGCCCTAACTTCCTTTGGGGTCTGATTTTTAACAGGTGATAAAGGAGAAATTGCACATGCTTTGCCCAGGTCCTACTTCCCTCCTCTCTACCACAGCTTATACCACCACCTGCACACCAGCATTCTCCTTGAACTGCTCCTGTCCTCAAAAAGCCTTGCACTCCACAAGTGATTGTGTTGTTAATGTTGGCTCCCAGTCCTTCCTGATGAGTGGCCAACATTGTTCTGCTCCTTGCAGGGGTCCCACCAATCTTGTTTGCCTCTGCAGAGCCTCAGCCTGCCTGAAGATGAGGAGATCGTGCTGCGGCCGCTCGGGGGCCCTGCTGCTGGCCTTGCTGCTTCAGGCTTCCCTGGAAGTGCGTGGCTGGTGTCTGGAGAGCAGCCAATGCCAGGACCTCACCACGGAAAGTAACCTGCTGGTACGTGGGCCATGACTGTCATTTTGGTTTGGGCATCAGATGGAACTGGGGCTGGGGCTGGGCCAGTGCAAATGAAAGGGGTATGGGGGCAGAGAAATTCATTCCCAGAGATATGGGTAAGTTAATCCAGGGCAGGAACAGACCCCTGAGTGAGTGAAATCAGCACTGGGTTATTGGGAAGGAAGCAGCTTCAGGGAGATGGGTTTGGTCTACAATTTCTACTTGATTATCTTTACTTCCTGCCTTGTTGTATGAAGCCCCACTCCATTTAAGCTATTTAGAGAGGCAGGGCCATTAAAATGCTAATATTAATAATATTAATAGCAATAATTGCTTCTCAGTTGAACATTTTCATTCTTTTAACTCCCAAATTATGCCTTTAAGAATAACCTCATATTATTTGCCATTTTCATCCCATTTTTCTTGCCTTCTGCTATCAGTTACAAAGCCAGCTAGATAGTCCCACAATTTATCTCTAGAGGGGGAAGAAAACTCAGGTGACATTTTCCTCTAACTGGTGCCAAGGTCGCATGCTTCTTCCAGAGGACTGACCCTCTTCAGCCTTTCTAGACGCACGTAAAGGTCCTTTGTGCCAGCCTAGAACTCCTCCAGGTCACCACAAGGGGTGTGTGTGTGTGTGTGTGTGTGTGTGTGTGTGTGTTGGGGAGGCATAAATGAGAAGTGACAGCAAGTCGAGGACTAGAGGACACACTGCTGGTGTCAGTGACTGAGTTGCACTCTGCTTCGAGCACCTGCCTGGTGGGAGTGCAATGACTCACTACATTCCTTGTGCGTTTTGTCAAGGAGAAGCTGAGTTAAGGTAAGAGACAGATTTTCTCAAAAACACAGACCAGGTTGTATGTGGAATATAAAAGAGAGACGAAAAGCCCAGGGAATTCTGAGGGTTCTAGTTCAGAGAGACCCAAGAAACTCCTGGTTGGAGACACTTCACGGCCTCTCTCCTATTGGGAGCTCACCAGGAAAGCAGCAGTGGCCATGGCCAGAACCCATGGGTTCTCGTCCCCATTCTGTTACCAATGAGCTGTGGAGCCTTGCCAAGGTCCTTTCAGCTCTCTGAGCCTCCTGTTTCACGTGTGCAGGGGAGAGCAGTAGGAGATAGTTTTTATTTTCCCCTGTTCATATTCTGCTGTTATAATTCTAAATCCCTGGAGTAGGCAATTCCCAGCTCAACAGAGTGGGTGGGATCCTTCTGTTTCCTCCTTTGCAGTCCCAAGTAACCGAAAACTCAAGGCCGCAGCCTTCTGGTCATTTTCCTAAGCATATGTGTACCACAGTTCAGTTGTGCAGTTACAGAGAGCAGAGACGCAGGCTCCATGACCCAGGCAATACACACAATTCCAGCTTTCCACCTCAGAATGAGGTGACAGGGACGTGAACCCCCACTCCCTCCCGAGGCTCACTGACTGGGGAAAGTACAGGATCATCTCAGAAGTCCTGAAAGTGCCAGGTGGGTGTAGGGGAGTTTGGAGGCACGCACTGGGAGATGGCTGGCGTAGGGCGTCCGGCGGCTTTACAGGTCATTATTAAAAATACAGGGACCTAAAGGCAGATCTCTACTGCTCAGGCCTGGGGAGTCTTCCCCCAATTTCAGCTCAGTGCCCCACCCAGACTCGAACTGAACCATATTTATTTATTCAATTTTCACTGAGTGCCAACAACTAGCAATCGCTGGCCGTTGACTGCTTAATTCCTGTATGTGAAGCATATGACGGTAAGCTGTTGGCTGTGGGGTAAGGAAAGCACCGAGGGGATCGGTTGTTTGCTGCAGTTACCGGGCATAAGTCTCAGGGGGTACAGGCACAAAGGGGGCGACGTCCAAGCGGAGTCTCACACGTCCATGACTGCAGAGGACCGGGAGCGCAGCCGCCCCAGGCTGGGCCGCCATTGCAGCAGTCGCCCCAGTTCCGGGCCCGCACGTGGTGAAGGCGCAGAGGGCGCAGGCGCGGCGCGGGGAGCGCGCGGCCGGGGCGGGGCGGGCCGGGGGCTGCGGGCGCGGGCGGCCTTCACACGCTCCGCTCTCCCGCAGGCCTGCATCCGGGCCTGCAAGGCCGACCTCTCGGCAGAGACGCCCGTGTTCCCTGGCAACGGCGACGAACAGCCGCTGACCGAGAACCCCCGGAAGTACGTCATGGGCCACTTCCGCTGGGACCGCTTCGGCCGCCGGAACAGCAGCGGCGGCGGCGGCGCGGGCCCCAAGCGCGAGGAGGAGGTGGTGCTGGGCGAAGGCGGCGGCCCGGGGCCCCGCGGCGATGGCGCCGAGTCGGGCCCGCGCGAGAGCAAGCGCTCGTACTCCATGGAGCACTTCCGCTGGGGCAAGCCGGTGGGCAAGAAGCGGCGCCCGGTGAAGGTGTACCCCAACGGCGCCGAGGACGAGTCGGCCGAGTTCCCGCTCGAGTTCAAGAGGGAGCTGGCCGGGGAGCGGCCCGAGCCGGCGCTCAGCCCCGTGGGCCCGGCGCGAGGCGCGGCGGCCCGGGCTGGCCTGGAGTACAGCCTGGTGGCGGAGGCCGAGGCTGCGACCGTGGCCAAGGACGAGGGGCCCAGTAAGATGGGGCACTTCCGCTGGGGCAGCCCGCCCAAGGGCAAGCGCTACGGCGGCTTCATGACCTCCGAGAAGAGCCAGACACCCCTGGTGACGCTGTTCAAAAACGCCATCATCAAGAACGCCCACAAGAAGGGCCAGTGAGGGCACAGAGGGACAAGGGGCTTCTCTCCCCGGGAAGTCGACCCGCAAGCCCCCTCTCCTTGCCTCCCAGCCTGGGTGTGCTCCTCGCTCAGGCAGTGGGGGCGGCAGACACTCAGCCTGTTGAAGCTGTCTGTAGTTAGGAAATAAAGCCTTTCAAGTTTCACATCTGCCTCTGACTTTGTCGACTGGGTGAAAAAAATAAAAATGTGTCTTCAGCAAATGAAGAGCAACGTATGGTGGAGGAGAGACAATGATTTCCATGTAACCAAGTGGCAGTATGTTTCATAGGACGGAGAGGGAATAGAAAGGAGATGTACTTCTCTCAATAGATGGGGCTTAGGGGGCCAAATGTTAGAGTTTAGGTGATGGCTCAGGGTGGTTACATTTCCCACCCTCTGATGGGAAGGGAAAGGCAGCTCAGAAGACGCATTGAAAGGCAGGACTCCTACAAGAGTGACCCTGGCTCCTGCCCAACTCCAAGAGTCAGTCAGACAGTGATGAAGCCCAGTCACAACTGGAAGGGCTCTCTAGGCTGTAAGGAAGCTGTGGTGATGGCCTCTCAGATCCAGCTCTGACTGTAGGCAAGCCTCTGACCTTCTTCAAGATGTAGTTCATCTTCCCCGACTTTCTTAGTGTGAGGGCTCTATTGTTTAGATTAATGAGAAAATGGATGTGATCATCTTTTTATCACTGAGAAGCTAAGTGTGCAAGCTGAGGGTTGGTGTCAATTCAGATTTGCACTCTCAAACATTCTTGAACATGTAGTCTCATCCACGTAGACACATGGCCATGGAGACATTATATAAATACAACACAATATAAACAACAGATGCTTCTTCCAGTCCTGCCTGCTCAAGCCTTGAGGTCTCTTATCTTCCCCCCCACCCCCACCCCCCAGCTATGTCTGCACTCTTTCCTCCCCAGCCTCTTCTCATCCTGGGTGCTCCTGGCTCAGGCTTCTAACCACTGGTGTCCTTGTCTTGAGTCACCCTTCTCCCTTAACCATCAGATACAGAATCTTCATATTAATGTATACAAAATCTTGCTTCCCCACATTGCCTGGCTCAGGAGCCACGAAGTCTCCCCACCCCAATTTTCCATCAACTGCAAAGTATAGGGAGAGCATGGTGTGGGGCCGTTGTCAATGAAGCCTATTCTCCTTACCAAATCCCATTTCCCATGTCTCCACCTATTGATCTCACTCTTCTTCTCTCAACCTTCTTCACCCTCTGCCTGGAATTCCTCACATTCCCCTGCCATTTTTAATGTGGGTAGTTCCCTGGCTGGGAATCAAACCCAGGCTTCAGCGTTGACAGCCCCGAAGCCTAGCCACTGCACCACCAGGGAACTCCTCCCCTGCCATTTGAGTGTTACCCTTTTCAATATGAGTCCAGGCTCAAGTCCACTTCCACTGGGAAAGCTGTGATTTCTTCCAGCCACACCTGCTTGAATATCCTTATGGTCACTCACCTTCGAAGTACTCCCTTTGGGAAGCTATGCACTGACGCCAGTGCCTAGTCCACCCTTCAAAGCTATTTTGTAACTTAGAAGGAATGACCATAGAGCTGTTGTCATACCTAAAATCTGAATTAAGTTTTGACACCGTGCATTTACATTGGCAGCACTGTACAAACAACTTGGTAAAATGTATGTATGACAGCTCTGGTGGCCATTCCAGCCAGAGTTCCAAAGCAAGAGTTCCAAATTGCTTTGAAGATTCAACTAGGCACTGGGGTTGGTGCATAGCTTCCCAAGGGGAGTACTTCGTTTTTGTTTTGGGTGGTTCCCTGGCTGGGAATCGAACCCGGGCCGTGGTGTTGAGCACGCCAAAGGTGTAGCTACTACACCACCAGGGAGCCCCCAAGGGGAATACAAATTGAAGGTGACCATAGTGATATTCAGCAATGAGGTATGTAGCCTTTTTCTAGGATGAGCTTGCAAAATTAATTGTGTGACCTTGTATGTCCCCATGATGTTTTCACAATGCTGAGGCCATGGGTTTGCAGCCACACACATTTCCAATTCACAAGAGACTCACAGATACTTACATACACGTCAACTGCATTAGACACACCAGTGGGTGGTATAGCTCAAAGCCAGCTAGGAAACACTTGTGCATGGCACTTGCATATGTACCCCCATATTTTGATGCTCTAGAACAGCGGTTCTCAACCGGTGGGTCGCGACCCCTTTGGGGGTCGAACGACCCTTTCACAGGGGTCGCCTAAGACCATCGGAAAACACGTATCAGATATTTACATGACAATTCATAACAGTAGCAGAATGACAGTTATGAAGTAGCAACGAAAATAATGTTATGGGGGTCACCACACCATGAGGAACTGTAGTAAAGGGTCGCAGCATTAGGAAGGTTGAGAACCACTGGTCTAGAAGTTTACAATGAAAGAAATTTGGAATGCACCCTGGGAAGTCCTGATGAAAGGGAAATCAGAAAGCCAGATTCGTAAGATAAAGTCTCCCCTAATATGGGGGATGGTCCCATGCTGGGAATCCTGGGCCTCCTGTTTACATCTTGGGAGGAACTTTCCCCCTAACTTCCTTCCTTTTGAGGCAAGCGAAGTAATGGCAGGTGGGGGTGGCTAAATGTCAGCGGTTAAGGTTGGTATTTTCAGATTCTGTTTGCATCTCAAAAAACCCATTTACTTTAAAGAAATCAAATAGACAACCATGTGGTGACAACATTAACATTTATTTGAAAAGGGCATCATAAAGGCTCACTGGGAAGTTGCGACTAATAGTCCTAAAGAATGAACTTGCTAAGCGTCCTTCTTCCTATACCCGCCACCACCCCGACTCCTCTTTCCCCTTCCTTAAAACTAATTTGACTCAATGAGTTTAAAATACAGAAAACTGCCACAGGCACTAATTCTGCACTCCCATATAAATACATCAGCTATTAAATACAGATATTGTCAACTATGAACTGCATTACACACACATGCACACATGGGCACACACACTCTCAGCCAGGTCTAAATGGGCACAGACATGTTATACTATGTATGGGCTGCAGCACTTGTGGATTTACAGCTCTGCACTCCACAGGCCAGAATCAAGTGTCATGGAAGAAGAGCTCAAAGACCCCCAAGGTCCCCTGAAGGAGAAAAACCCTGGTCAACGTGGTTGGTGCTAAAAGAGAGCACAGAAAATGGCCTTCTGACGCCAGCAGGCCACAGAGCTACAGCCCGTGTCTTCTCCCTGCTTCCCCAGCTGCCAGACCCACCGTGACCATCGTTCTGCAGTCTTTAGACATGGCCAGATTTGGGAGAAGGGTCATTTAACCAGAAGGTTTCTAAGGTTAATGGGATGAAGAAGAAAGACACAGCCCTAAAGTGTCTCTCCCTTGTTTCAGCTCAACTGCCTGCCAGGGTCTATGGGCCAGAGGAAGTGGGTGTGGCCTGCCCAGATGAGCTGATTTCCTTGTCTACCATCAAACTCAATACTCAGCCTAATAGCTCAGGTCTAGTCCTTTCCCATAGGCCCCCACTTGGCCAAGTGCCATTTTATGGTCACGTGGAGGAATGGGGAAAACCAGCCTCACTTCTCAACGACACCCTCTGTACGCAGGTCAGAAGGCCTGGGGACAATGAAATAGCAACTGGAAGGGATTGTGACCCAGGGGTCCCCAGAGAAGCCCAGAGGTCTGGCCTTTGAGCCATTTAAAGGCAACCCAAGGCGCTTCCAGTTCTTAGGCCAGTTGAAACATGTCCTCTGGGCAAAGGTCAGGGCATTTGTGAGGCTCGTGCTTCCTCAAGCACTGAAGCCCCTCCCAGCGCCACCCTTTCACTGCTCATCGGTTTGTATTTGTGTATGAGGTGGAGGGCTGAACTGGAGAGCATCTGAGGACTCCAGAAAAGACTTATTTCTACTTTTCAGAGAGGAAAGTGGGGACAGGCCCAGGGCACTGGGGACCCCATCACAAGGAAAACAGGAAGCACAATGGTGCTTTCTGCTGACCTGCCTCTTCAGCTCTAACACGACTCCACCAAATCAACAGAACTTCCAAAGCGCCAATACATCCACGCCTCTCAGGTCCTGTCCGCAGCGTGCAAACCGACCCGGCCCGACCCCTTGCCCACTCTGGCCTTGGGAGCAGCCGGTCTGGATGGGCTTGCTGGCTCAAGATCTTAACAGAGAGGAGGAGCAAACGGTCAGTCACAAGGCGCAGGGTCGTCAGAGACTGCGGGGCTGGGGAGGCAGGAGGCGGCGATGCTGGGCCCAGGCCTGGGCACCCGCCAGACTCTGCTTTGCCTCCTTTCCCAGGACTCGCGGTGGGGCCGGGGTGGGGGCTGCTGAAGGAGACCGCTCAGTGTACCATGTAACTGTCTGTTTAACACTCACCTCAAACTTTGTGGTTCTGAGGCATGTCTGGCCAGAACCCAGGTTCTACTTCCTGTCAGCAGCCTAATATCCTACTGAGTGTAAGTTTACATTGAAACCGGGAGGAGGGCACTCAAAACACAGCAAAACACCGGCCAGTTCTGCCCAAGAAACGCGTCTTGGCTACGTTGCTGTGACGTGAGGACAACGCGGCTCCAGACAGACACAGAGGGGAGAGCAGCAGAGCGTGCGAACAGGGGGAGCCCTGCGCCTTCGCTTCCCTCTGTCCCCAGGCTGGGCGTGAGGGGGGCGTCCGAGTGGACCTGCAGGTCTGTGGTTCTAGTCCTGGTTCTAGAAAGAGGCTCTGGGGCCACACCGCCCACATCCCAGAGCCAGGGCCCCACGGGTGCTCAGGGTTCGGGTGCCATGGGGATGGGCACAAGAAAGAAACGGGGGTTGTCGTGGAAGCCAAGCAGGATACAGATGGGAAGATCCTGTGCGGCAAGACACGCTTGCGGCTCAAGATTCAGATTTCCCGTAGCATTTCTTCCCAGGGTTATTTGCCTTCAAGTTTGTTTCAAGTTATTTGAAACTCGGTTTCTTAATAAACAGATATTAAAGTAGGGGACTTCTCAGTTCATGCTTGCCAAGTTGGGTTGAGCATTCGCCAAAAGCCGGGGGGAGGGGCAGGAGCTGGGTCCCCGGCCCCTGGAATCATGCAGGTCATCCAGAAGCTACAGCCCACAGCACAGAGACAGCGACCAAGGGGCGGGGGTGGCAGGAACGAGGGTCAGACAGCCCCCTCCCCGAGAAATCACTGCCCAAGTGGTGGGAAATGCGCATGCTATGGTTCTCCCAGTTCGGGAAAATACGCCTCTCTGTCCTAATCATCCGGCTTTCACTGTGTACCTGTGCAGGGTCACCCAAGGGTGTCCCGAAAAGCCTGCCATCCCCTTAGCAGACACAGCCTGCTCTGACATCACCCCACACCATCTCAAACTGTACCCTAAAAGGGGTTCCTTCGAGTCAAGAACTCTAGTTGCCCTCCAGGTAAGAATCATTTGGCCATTCCCACCTTCCTGTGAGCCACATCAGCTCAGGAAAGTTGTGGAGGTACCACTGGACGAGAAGGAAAGGAGGATTTGGGGCCGCAGGGTGCTGTCACAGGAGGTGACTCGGGTAAGGTTCTGGCAGGGACGGCCCTGGAGGGGCAGGGAAAGGGGAAACGGAGCGAGCAGCGGACCGCCTGGATCCCCCCCATGCACAGACAGGCAGACAGCCCTCGGGGGAAGAGCAGAACCCAGACGGGTCCCCACCACCCTCCCCAGGCCTCGAGCTTTGCCAGTTGGCACTGCTGTCCAGACTTTGTCCAAAGAGTGAAGAAACCATTCCATTATCAGGTTCTGGGTCCTTCTTTCCTCGAACAAAACATCCAAAAGGGTGACTTCTGACATCCGTGAGTCCCAAAGCTCTCCCCTCACTACCATCCCTTCCTTGCACCCCGCTTCAGCCCAGCCAGGCCAGGAGGGGTTATGGGCAGACCTGGGGCCCCTGCACTTCTTCTGGTGGATCATCTAGGACCAGATTATGTTGTCCTGCCCTCCCTCAACCCAGAGGCTGTAAGAACACACTGGGATCCTCACACATCAAAGAGAGAGAGTTCAACTCAGAGAAACATCCAGGAGGGAGAGAACCATGGGGCGGGGGGCAAACAAGCTCCCTCTGAACAAAGGTGAGAAGACGCTACAGAGAGCCCCGCTGCTCCCCGATAGGAGGCAGGCCCCGCCTGGGGAGAGCCAGGCCTGTCAGCAGCTGCGCCTCACGTCATCCTTTGCTGCCCCCACACCCCATGGTGTCTCTTCCTCACCTCCTGTTATAAGGGCTCTGCATTAACAAATAATATGAAGAATCACAAAGAGACAACTGGCAGGGTGAGCAGCAGAAGGGGAGAGACACTGGAGACACCGGAGACACCGGAGGCTTGAGGGCCTCCAGACCCGAGGGAGGGGGTGGTCCAGAGGGGGGCAGCCGCCGCACCCCCCGCCCTCGCAGCCACAGCTTCCTCCCCATTGCAGTCGGTGTCTTCCTGTGACCAGTGGTGGCTCCATCGAGTTCCCTCCTGTGGGAATGGCAGCTGGCCTCCCACCCCCACCAGACCCACCCACTTTGAAAGCCTTTCATGTGCTGCACCAAGCAGGAGCTTCTCAGGTCCTCAGCCTTCCCCTGCAGACCCCTGGCTCACACAAAGGAGGAGACAAAGGGTGCAGGTGAGGGGCTTACTGGTCCCAGAGGGGCAGGTGGCCGACCCCCTCAGGGAAGACAAAAAGGGAAACAGAAGGGCCCAGGGCTCCACCTTGCGTAGCTGGGGTGACGTGCCATCCACGGTGACCTTTTCTGAGACCCATTAGATTTCCACATAGCCGGGGTAGGAGTGAGGGCGACCTCACTCCGCCAAGGAGCATCATCTCTCGGGAGTCAGTATACACACAGGTCCGGAAACTTCATCTCGTAGACGGGGATGGAGTGGTTCTGAGGCTGGCCGTAGGCCGCAGTGATGGTTCCCGATGGGCTTGGCGGGGGCCTGGGGCAGAACACAGGGACGGGGTAAGGAAGGGTTGCTGGCGTCCCACCCCCCGCAACCAAATAGAGCAGCTGATTTGTGTTTCTCTTTGAAGGGACCAGAGCTTTTGTCACTCCCTGGGTTCCTAAGTTTCAAGTCATTCTAGAATCTACAGCTTCGTGGCAGGCTCTACAGTGTCTTAGCCCGGGACTCCTGCTCTCTCCCAGGGTTCACTGAGCTCTCTTTCTCTCTCTAGTCTTGATTTCCTTTCCTGGGGAGAGCTGGGTGACTCCAGCCCTGGAGTCAGAGGCTGGAGGGAGGCAGGACTGAAGACAGGTGTGAGAGGAAGACTTGGGAGGAGGGGGCCCAACGCTGCCGCAGAGGTGGGGGTCCCCTGGCCGGGGCTGCCACTTACCGGATGGTGATTTCAAAGATCTGATTGAGCTTGCTCTGCAGCAGCGATGCCTAGACACAAACAGGGAGAGTGAGCTGGGGCTCCCCACCTCTGTGAGCTGTCACGAGCCTACCTGGAGGTGGTGGGCAGTGCAGCCTCACGGAGAGGATGCTAGGGCTCATTCTCAGCACTCGTCTGTGCACTCTGGCCGTGGGTTCAGGTTAGGCAGCACTGCCCAGGGGCCAGCACAGAGGCCAGAACACCAGGACTTCAGCAGACAGTTCTTTAGGGGCCCTTAGCTCTTCCCTTTGGGGACTCATTGCTGGTGCCAGCTTTTTCCTTAACTCTCAAGAAGGCCCTGTGCAAAACTGGTGGGTCAGAGGAGATGCTCTCTCTGGTCCCTTCTGGCTCCAACTGAGTCCATGTGCACAGAGAGTGAGTTGTACATGTGTGCAGTAACTGGGCTCAGCTCCAAGCTCATGAAATGAGCAGCATCTACCCTCTTGTGATGGGACAAGAGTTAGGATAATATAGACCCCCCCCATCTATACTATAGTTATGCATAGTACGAAATGCACAAGGGCTGTCTGGGGTAAACTCCAGCCATAAGTACCTCTATTTTTCATATTACATGGCTGGATACTTTCCGGACAGCCCTCATATATAATAGAAAAGAAAATAACATGTATTTTTATTGAGAGGAAAAAGTACAATAAAATATGAGTTATTTGTAAATTTTGGATGTTTATAATTATACCAGGGTGCCAAAAATGCATACACATTTTAAGAGATGTTATCTATGCATTACTTTTCGAAGTTGAATTGAATTACGGTAGCAATTCAAAAGCTGGCGTTAGTGAAATGAATGCTGGCGTCACCATGTGACAGGCAGGACAGTCAGAGAAAGTGGCAGAAGCACGGTTGTCATTCGAGGAATGCAAGACCATGCTGAAGTGGTATTTGGAATTTGAGAACGTTGTTTGGTTTCCCCCACGTTCTCCTGCCCTAACACCCCTTGACCTCTCCCTGTGGGGGACCCTGAAGGCTGTGGTGTGCCGTAGAAACCCGGCTACACGGGTGGTGCTTCGGGCAGAAACTGAACCGGCACGCGCAGTGACACACGTGGACACTGTGGTCAGTGCTGCTCAGGCAGGAGTTCGCTGTCCTCAGACGTGTCTGGGTGCGGATGGTGACCGCTCTGAGCACCTCTTGTAATTGCAGAAGGCAAACGTGACTTGGATTCTTCTTTAGTTATCTATATCTATTATTACAATTTTAATACAGTTTTTTCCCTTCTATTATATATATATACAAAAACATATAAAATGTGTATATATTTTTTTGGTGCCCTCTGCATTTCACTGTTATTAAAATGACCAACAAATCCTGGCACATCAAATCAAATTTAAGAAATATCTGTGCCCCTCCCTTCAGTATCGACAGGAGTCCTTCCCCCTACTCGTCTGGCGCGCTCTCTCCGGACTCTCCCTCTCCTAGGCTGGCTGGGCCATTCCTCCCGTCCGTCCGGAGCGGTCCTGTCGGTAGCACTGGCTGTTTCTTTGGCCAGGGCTCCTGCCCCATCGCTGTGTAAAGTGATGATCCTAATGGCACCAACCTCGCAGACTGGGCGTGAGAACGCACTAAACTCATAAATGTAAGATGCTCTGGTGCACGGTAGCTATTGATGTACTTGCTATTATGATTGTAATTGTTGTCTGTTTGCTAAAGGAGCTCCTGAGATCAGGGCTTCCTCCTTATAAGAAAACTGTGAGGTCCGCAGGAGTGTGTGACTAATAAGCAAGCTTTCTGGTTCACAGGGAAAGCAATGAATGCCAGGGCACTGTGGGCCTCTACACCCTAATTTCTGGGTGACAAAAGTGCCAAGGTCTCCTAGAAACTCAGTCCTGCCCTGGACCCAAAATCCAGGATCTCTTTGGTCCCCGAGGACTCAGCCCTGTAACGCCTCACTTACCCGGGCCCCGCAGTGCGCGGCTATCTCCTCGAAGGGTGCCTTCTGGAACTTTTCCACCACCTGCCGCCGCCGTTCACGCTCCTGCTCCTCCACTGCCACACTGTCCACTGCAGCACAGAGAGCCAGTCAGCCCTCGGGCCCTGCCCACTGGTGCGGGGCAGGGGCTGGAGGGGACGGGAAGCTGGGGGACTCCTCCAGGGAGTTCTGTGATTGACACTCGGGCTCTCTCTCCCCTCTGCTGGTGAGTACGAGCAATGGGTGGGGGGAGTGGTACATCACTTGGCCCCGCGGGGCTAGACCTTTTCCGGACTTTGCCTGAGGGTTCAGCCTCTTCCTTGTGTAGGGTTTGAGAAGTAGTCTGACCAGATGTTGTTAAAATGTTCCGTTGTAAACGGGACAGAAAACAACAGTACTGTCCCACTTAAAACAGTACGTCTGGTCAGCCTAAGTTAAGTGGACCCTTAAGCTGGGCTATTAAACCCCCCAGCTACACTGCCACGAAGTCTTGACCGGAAGTTCCTGGACCGGGAAGTACTCAGGGGGTTAATTTGAAAAGGGACATCAACCATAGAAAAGCCAGATAGCACAAAAGCCCACACAGGACCCCTGTGGCAGAGCAGTCTGAGGCCTTTTAGGCTTTCACAAACTCCTCTCAGTATCCAAAATGAGCTAGAAAAAAGCGGAGGGGCCTCATATCTGTCCATCATAGGCTGTTTAAGAAGGCAGAGAGTGTGTGCATGCAGAGAAAGTACCATCAATGACAAAAATAAAAAAGTTTGGCATTTGAAGGCATAATTTGCCATCAGTTATCAGAAAAATTCTCATTCAGAATACTTCATTGTCCAACAATTCAGATAGAAGAGGCAATACTGCATATTAAAATCTATTGCCAGCTCAATAAATATTGATATGATTTGTTCTTAATATCTTTCATTGGTCAACTTGCTCTTCTGTATCACATGCTACCAAAAGAGGGTCCAAGCATTTATACACAATTGCTTTTGACCTGACTGGCCATGACCCTCGGTTGATTACCTTTAAAGGCAGCTGTCAGTAGAAAAAGGGCTGCCTGCCCCAGGATGCACGGGGCGACCCTACGGGTCTCCATCGGGAGAGCAGGGCTTTTCCTTGCAGCTTTGGGAGTTGTGAGTATAGGGCCCTCACCTCTGTGCTGAGCCACACCCGGAGGGCAGCAGGGGTCCTGCACGAACCCCTGCCTCCCAGGACCCAGCCCTGCCCCCTCAGGCGGAGTCCCTTGCCTCCCACTTACCGATGGCTTTCTTTAGCGTCTCGTAGGTGATCTCCTCGGCAGGCACGCGCTGAGGGAGAGGGGACCGAAGTGTTCAGAAATGTGGAGCGGGGGAGGGGACCGAGCGGAGGAGGCAGCCTTGGCAGCCCCTCTGCTTCTCAGAAGAAGGTCTTGATGGGCAGAAACTCCCTCAGGACACCCACCTGCTCAGCAGGGTCTTTGGAAGCTCCCCAAGGGCAGTGGGATGCAGGCAGGGAGGCTAATTCGTCATCAGAGTGTCACCCACACGACCTCACTGTCCCCTCCCCCTCGCTGGCCCCATTGAGCCCGGTTTACGGAAGGCTTCAGAGAACCCAGCAGAACACACGGGGAGCAAGGAAAGGCCACTGGCGAACACACTCTCAAATGGAGACTTCAAGAACTGAATTTTTGAAGGTGTGTGATTTTAAATGATCCACCAAGGTGATGTGAGTGTGAAATGCAGGTAAGAAAGGTTGAGGTTGGTCCGCGGACCTGAGTCACAGGATCCCGGTCCTTTGCAGAGACTATAAAAGGAGGCGGAAAATAGTAAAGCCCGAGAAGGGTTCCCCATGCACGTGTGGCCGCAAGTCCCAGGCTGGAAATAGTGAAGGAGTCTGGAGTGAATTCCGGGAATTCTCCACCAGGCTACGAGCTCCTTGAGGCAAGACCCACAAGTCACTCGTATTCTATCACTTAAATATATTCATAAGTGAAAGTAACAGACTCAGGAGTGAATGACTTTGTCGATAAAAAGTTCAAGAAGTGGCATAAGTCAGCCTAGGGGCTCCCTTGGGGAAGGGGGGTGCTGAGGCGAAGCACTTGGACAATGACACTGTTCTACTCCCTGAACTTGGGGGTGACCACCCGGGTTCATTCCAATGCAAATTCATTGAGCTGTCCACTTTTTGATTGGTTGGTGTTCAGCAAATGCTTGTTTGAGTGGGAAAAGACGGAGATGTAGGTATGGGATAAAGTCATTCAACAAAAATTAAGGGAGCACTGAGCATGTGTCGGGATCTCGGCCAGTCACTCAGTAGAAATGGCAAAATGTGTCAGCACAGGGGTCACACGCGCGCGAGAGCCGCGCGGGGCGATCGTTCGCTCTGGGCCGTCACCGTCTGTCCATCTGCCCATCACCCACTGTCAGCACCCACCAACATCAGATACGCACGCACGAGGCGCTAGGGAACCGTGTGGCAGTGACAGGGACAGACAGAGACAGGTTGATGGAGGACACGGGACACACACTGAAGACCAGGGACTCACGGGAGCAGAGGTGGAGAGGAAGGGTCATTCAGACGTGGGATTGCATGCTCGCAGACACACAGAGATGAATGAGATGGCACTGGGGATGACAGCAAACCCATGGGAGCAGGACAGTGGATGTATGCCAGGGAGGAGGGGAAATAAAATGAAACGGTAGGGCCAGCCCAGACTACAGGTGGCTCTGAACGCCAGACACTGGGTTTGGAATTTGACCAAACCACCATTTATTGATCACCTGCTATGAGTCTGGCATTTAAGGCCACAGGAAGCCACTGCAGGACTCTGGAGGGGGTAGGGTTGGGCATGGTGAGCTGAAAGCGGAAAGCAGTGTAGCTGGACAGAGAGTGGAGGCCCCTCACCCCTGCTTTAGCTACCAAGCCACCCCGGGCTGACTCAGAGGGAAGGGACCCACACTGGTGACTCAGGTCACTTAGGGAGTAGGCAGCTGTGTACCCAGGTGACCATTTCTCCTTCTCCTCCTGCTGTACTTTATTCATCAATGCCTGAGGGTCTCTTAACTCTTGGGAGGAGAGAATCACCCTGCGGGGTCGGTGGGGGAAGAGTAGCCAACTCGAGCTCCAGTCCTAACATGTCTGCGGTCCCCCGTCTTGGAGAGCTGCAGGCCCCGGAGGCCACCTGGTTCAACCACATTTCACTTCTGCAATCAGCCTGAGCCAGAGCCGCCTTCCTTCCATGGGAAGGTTCCAGATAAGCTCTGGAAAGTCCTGCACCAGAGTTCTGCCCCAATAAGCGAAGAGCTGGGAACACTTTGCGAGGGCCTGGTTACAGGGAGGGATCCTGACCCCAGTGACTTCTCCTTGTTCCAATCACATCTGGGAAAAGGCTCAGCATCTAGGCTGTCCTCCACGGCCACACCGGGCCTAATGGGCAGAAATGTCCCCACCCACGGACCCCGCAAGGTCTTCTTGTCCAAGTCCCACCCAGGTGAGCATCTTCCTCACTCCTTGCTGAGGTTCCCCCTACATTTCCGTCTAGTCCCTTAATTGGAAGAGTCACCATTAAAAAGGGCACTGCATCTTGTGGCGTCAACTCCTCAAGATCCTGGAGCATGGAGTGTCTGATGGCACAGGTGGCAGGGGCAGGTCCCCTCCCCTGGGGACACTGGGCTTCACCAGGACAGTGTGTCAGGGAGAGCACACTCACCTCCTCTTTCTCTGGGCTGTTCCTGGATTCTACCTCCACCTGCAGGGAAATGGTTTCTCCAATGCTCTTCCTCTTGGATAAGCGATCCTCATCTGGGAAAGGAGCCAGAGCTGGAGTCCCCGGCCTTTGGGGGCGAGCCAGGATCATGCCCCCCATGCCATCTCCCAGGCCCTGCACCTCTGCCTGCTCCGCAGTCCTCTGAGGACTCAGTGCACTCGGAGGCTATCGCTGGAGTTTCTGGAAGGCTGCAGGCCTTCTCTGCCCACCTCAGCGTGGTGAGTTCTACTAAGATTTTGAAATCATTGATGGGCACAAAGAAATTGCTTGTGACCAGAAAGTGTATCTCAACTTGTGTCAGCGTCATCTGCGCCTAACACTGGTTGTCATTTGTGTAGCGTTTACAATGTGCATTGGCCTTTATTATTTCATATATCTCTCCCATAAACCCTCTAAGGCAGGTATGGTTAATGCCCCTAGTTTACAGTCAAGGAAACTGAGACTCAGAGATGCCAAGGGACTTGTCTCAGATTTCTCAGGAAGTAAGTTACAGAGAACTGGGTCCCTGACACTGCAGCCCAGGTGTGGCCCAATGGGGCCTCTCCTGTCCACAGGCTGGACTGTCTCCTGAGCCAGTTACTCCCAAGGGTCCTGAACTGCAGAGGGGAAGTGGGGAAATCCATAGGATCTCACTAGAGATTTCCACCGTGTCTTTCAGCTCTAATGGGACATCCAAGGTGCCAAGGAAGGCAACTGAAGTCCCTTATACTCAGGCCCTTACTGGGCCAGAAAAGCCAGAGGCAGACTTAGAAGTCCTTGAGCCAAGCTCCTACCTGTCAGCTGAGGGATGTAGGGCAGGCAGAGCCTGTCCGAATTGTAGCCACTGCCCCCCAGGACCTCACTGATTTTGCTCTGGCGGAAGAGGAACTCAATCACTACTCCATCAAGATTCTGAGACAGCCTGGAAGACCAAGGCAGGAAGAGGCAAGTGAGAAATGGGTACTGGGATGATTTCTTAATAACGTTCCTTATTATAAAAGCGATGTTCATTATACTAAATGACAGAGAAGCAAAAGGAAAAAGAACCACACACAGTCCCACTTCCTAGAGATCTCCATATTTACATTGCGTGTAGGACCTTTCAGTCACACCCACAAACATCACCCTGCCCCCCTTTCCTGTTCTGTGGTATATTTTATACACATATTATATAGTGAATATTTCACATGAACTATTCTTTCAAGCCATTTTTGTGGATGGGCTACCAGTTGTCTATTGTGTTGGATGGGCCATAATTTATAAAGCCATCTCCTACGGTTGGCTATTTTGTTTCTTCAGAATGTCTTTTCCTTGAGTTGAAGTGATACTGGCCCACAGACTAGTCTGAGAAGGCCACCTGGATGATGGCAGTGTCCTGCCAGGAATGACTCCTCCAGGATGCATTTCCCATGAACTTGGCCAGAGCTCCCAGAGGTGGCATCATATCCTCTACAGTGCACCACACCGAGACGGCTCAAGGTGTGCATACGGCCAAGTGATGGGGGTCAAAGCTGACCCAGAACTTCTGAGCCACAGGCAGTGTCTCCTCTCATCCTAGAGCCCATCCTAGGCCCTTAGCCTCAGACTGCCCACCCACCTTTTTACTAAGCTGCCATGGGGATCCTAGAGTCTGGGATATATTTTATGTCACCTCACCTGGGCCTCTCCACAAACACGTCCTCAGGAAGCATGTATGGAGCTTCTTTCTTCCTGGTCTCTATCACCTGACATTTGGGGAAAATCACATGGTAAGAGCTGGGGTCAGCTGGGAGAAGGAGCTCCGAACAGGCGAATGCAGGGGCTCCTGCCCCTCACCACACGGCTCCCTCCCACAAATGCGTGGCCCATCACCCTGCAGCGGAGCTTCTGAGGGAGAAACTCAGCTCAACAGTGACCCTCAGAGCAGCCCAAGCAGCACAGGTGGCTTGCACAAGCGTCCCCAGTGACACGTGTGCATTAAGTGCCCTCCAAATGCAGGGGATTTAGCCCCCAAAGAGACTATACTTTCTTGCCCTTGTGACCTATTCCTGTTTTCTCTTTAAACATGAAATAGGGAGCACAGGTCACACCATTCTCCAAACCCAGGTGCCTTGCAAACCCATCCTGACAGACAATGACATGCTGCATTTCCCTCAGTATCCTTTGCAAATTTTCGACAAGGAAGGTGAACGTTATTAAGATGTGGGAAGTGGGAGGCTAGCTGGCAGGCACATATGTGCAGGAGGTGAGTCAGCAATGACGTCGCAGGTTTTCATGGAGAGGATGTCTGGGCATTGCCTTTCCTGAACTCCCTGATCCTCCCTGTGGTGGAGGAGGTCTTGCCTTGCTCAGGGGGGTCTCTGGTACAATGACACAGCACTGTCCTGAGAACATTTGATTATAAAGTGGGTATTAGAGAATACCAAGGTATTACTGATCATTTAATTGGGTATGTTAATAGCATGGCAGTCATGTAGGGAAGGTGTCCCTATTTTTCTTAGCCACGCGTACCACTACATGTAGGAGTAAAACAATATGACAGCTGAGCTTTGTTTTAAAACATTTCAGTGAAGGAAAAGGATATAGATGAAGCAAACGTGGGAAAATCTTCCTAAGTGTTTAAGCTGCATGACAGCTATACAGATGCTCCCTGTCCTACTCACACCGTTATCGGAAAACTTTCTCTACAAAAACTTTCAAAGCAGCGTTAGATCCACAAGACATGAGGGGTGTGTGTGTATGCAGGCTTTGGGAAAGCAGGGTGGCATAGAGGGGTGGGAAGTACAGAGGGGCAGGTAGCAGCTGAGAAGGGCTATGGATGCTGCCTGTGCCTGACCCACCCTGCTACGTCACGTCACACAGGAGGAAATGCCACCTCAGGAACTTCTTGCTATTGTTAGTTCTTATGACACCCCTTTCTTTAATGCCTAGATGAGGCACAGGGCTCATGAAATTAAGGAAAAGAGCTGGGGGAGCTCCAAGGTGAGGGTTTCTGAGCTCTCAGGGTCATGAGGACATCTCAAGGTCATGAGGACACCAACCTCATGGATGTGCTGGCAGAAGGCAGGCACCGTCGTGAGCTGGCTGATGAGGTTCAGGTAGGCCGCGCCCAGTGCGTAGAGGGCACAGCGATTGTACACAGGCAAGCTCTCTTCATTGACCTGGGCTAAGTCCTGTGGCAACAGAGGGGCCTCTGGAGTTTTTAGCTGACAAACGATACTGGTGCTCCACCCTCTTCCCAACCTTCTTTAGCTGGACCCCTGCTTTAGACTAAGCCTTTTTCAGCATCTGCCCCCTAACTTCCTGGAAGACCGACATCATCCTTATTAAAGCTGAAGTGAAGGGCCCCTAGAACAATCCATGAGCTGGAGGCTCATAAATACTTGAGTAGAGAAGCAATGACCTCAACTCCCTACTTTGCAATCTCAGTTTTAGTGACCTTGACGGTCCAACCCCTCATCATTAAGACACCTCTAGGACGCTGCTGCCTTCACTGCAGACCTTGGGTGATTCTTGGAGGCCTGGTTTGGCTTGACAAGTTGGGTTCATATGTTAAACTGAGAAAGCTGTGGGAGTTACTAGGGGACTGGGATACAAAGACATCTCCAGTTCTAGAAGGAAGACAATCAGAGCATCTGGGTTGGCCTTGTAGGACTTAGCACTGTCAAGCAGGTGGCCCAAGATGCCCAGTACTGTATTTCCAGGCTTGATGCCCACCTAGCTTCAGGACACTGCAGACCCTTATCTTTGACCTGAAGGAAGTCCCCCAATGCCTGGCATCCTTGGGAATACACCTCCACCTGGGCAGACCTAGAAAATCTAGAGCCCTGTGTAGTTCCACTCTGGCCGCCTAAGAGTCACAAAGGAGGTGTGTTGAACCTTCAGGCCACCAGGCTCAGGGATGCAACTGGGAACTCGTGTTTTCAGTAAGTGCTTAAGGCAAAGCCAGGTTTGGGAATCAGACGATTTGTTTTGGGATCACTCAGGGCTTATGAGAACCCTCTTGGCAACACTTGGAGTCCCTTCAGACCTTCAAGAGACCTAAAATATGTGAAGCTTAGGGGTGTTGTTGCATAGGACCATTCCCTGGGTCTCCCGTAGCCTGCAAATGGCCTGAAGCCACAAATGAAGCATTCTTCGGTGGCCCCCCTTCCAGGATCATGGTTTGTGGTCTCCGGGGAGGAATGTAGTATTCCTGGGCTCCAAAGCAATTGTGAGGCAGTTGCTCCTCAGCACTCTCATTAGTGTTGGGCCAGAACAGGTCCTCTCCCCCCGTCCCAGCCCCTGCGACCTGCCCACCCCAGGCCCCACCTGAACGGCCAGCACCAGGCGGATGAGGTCGACCAGCACCTCCTCATTGGCCAGCTCGATGCTGATGAGTGCCAGCAAGCTGTAGAGCGCCTCGTAGTGCTGCTGTATGTTCGTCTCCTCCTTGCAGCTCAGGTAGATGTGTCTGTAGAGCTGCTGAGAGTGCTGGAGAGGGGGACAAGGGAGGGGGCAAGGCCACAGTGAGCAGGGTGGGGACGGGAGGGGCAAGGAGAGTCGAAAGACCCATCCGAAGGGGGTCGGTCAGCTGTGTGTGTTTACTCCACCTCTACCCTCCAGAAAAGGAAGTCTTTAAGGCAGGGGTGCATGTTTAGGGGGTGCTAAATCCAGTCTAAGCAGCAGCAAAAGCTGCTGCCCAAATCCAGTTTGAGGAGCTGAACAGTCACTCGCCCTGGTCCTCACTTTGGCCTTGGTGATGACAATGACCCTGGGGGAGTGACCTGCCCCCAGCCAGGGGGTTCGGCTGCTCATCCTGATCTGGCACAGTCACAGAGGGAAGAGGCAGGCTCAGGCAGCAGTGGTCAGCAGTGATTTGGGGCTGGAAGGTTGGCATTCAGAAGGCCTGGCCCCCCTGGGGTTCACTATATCTCAAGATCATGTTTGCTCACCTTCTTCATGAAGACAGTGTCTTGTCGGGAGCACTTGTCCACTTTCAGCTTCAGGACCGAGATGTCACTGAGGGTACTGAAAGGGACATGAAAGGCCACCTTAGCCCTTGTGTGAAGCCAGTCAGAGCTCACGGGGTGTCACTAGGCTTTATCCCAATGTCATGTGCTGTATCAAACCCTCTGGGTACTCCTCCAGCCCTGGTTCCTAAGCCACTCTCTACTTTCTGCCAAATTCACTAGCTCAGGTCCCTTTTAAAATATTGTTCTAGATTATTCTCTCCCTCCCCATCTGACAACTCCCTTTAGTACTTGTTCCTAATCTCCTACATCTCCAATCCATCACCCTTCTCCCCCAGGGCAACTGCCCTTTCAGTTGCCCCTCTCTTCCCAGGACCCCAAGGTCGAGGTGCGTGATCAGTTCTCTGGTGGGTCTCTCTGCATCTCTGAATTGTCCTCCCACCTGCACGTGTGGCCCTATCAGGAGTCCTCTCCCATCACACATCCACAGGAGGGGAGATCCCCACGTTCACCTGATAGAAGAGAACTTGTGGCGGTTGTCATGACGATCAATGAAACTGATGAGAATCTCTAGAACGAAGAGACGGATCTCTGCATCCTCCATGAGGGCAGTGGAGAGAAGGCGGTCCAGGAAGTTGCTGGGCAGTGCTGACATCATATTGCTGCATTGGAAACCTGTGGACACCTGCGAGGGAGCCCAGGATGGCCATGCTGAGGAACGCCGGCCCGCTCAGGTGCAGTGAGATAGGGAGCACCCAGCGGAGGCTGGGTCTGAAGCATCCATCCTCTCTTGGCATCTCCCAGTACAGCTCCCCAGGCCCAGCTTCCCCCAGTCTGCACTCATCCTAGGCCCTGGCTGCCCTAGACAGCTCTTGGAACATGCCAGCGAGACAACCTCCTCAGCTCAGCTCAGCAGGCACGTGGGTAGATGGGGACAGTGTGCAGGAACAAGAAGTGGTTAGAAGCAAGCAAGGGATGAGCACCAGAGCGGGGAGCAGGAGTCTGGGAGCCTCAGAACTTACGTCCCAGCCCATCAGGGCACAACTGATGAACACTCGCTGTGAACAAAATGCTTCGCTAAGGGCGTGGACAGTCATAGAGCAATGCCGACAGTGGAAGGACTTATAACTGGGCTGAGGAATCAGACCCCACGCACATGGCAACAACCAAAGAGCACACACAGCATTTGGTTACATGTCTCCTGGCATGGCCACGAAGGGGGGTCTTCTGATTAAAACCAATTGGCACAGACACATCATACTAAAGCAATCAAAGCAGCAAAATAATATTTACTGTTAAGCTCATATTGCAAAACAATGCCTTTGCTGATTCAGTAGGCCCTGGAGGACCTAGTAAAGACTGGAACCATCAACAGTAAAATCACTGGTGACAGAAGGGGGATGTACTGGAGTGCTCTCCGAACTGTCAACTTAATAAGATGCCAGGTACATATTAATGAGGGTTAACTCAGCAGAGAAGTGGCAGGAGTACATAGATTGAGGAGCTAACCAGATGTGGGCAGCATCAGCATGACAAACCTTTGTAAAAACAGAGCCATGAGGGTGCGGGCTGGGGACAGGGACCGGAAGGCATGAGTGGGAGTGGGGGGCTGGGCCCACGGCATGGCTGGAATAGAGGCAAGCTGAGGGATAAGAGGAGGAGCCTCGGGAGGGACTGGAGACCTTCCAATCTCAATCTGAGAAGCACAGGCATACCTCACTTTATTGCACTTCACAGATTCACAGATACGCCTTTTTTTTTTTTTAACAATTGAAGATAAGACCCTCCGCCAGCAAAAAGATTATGACTCGCTGAAGGAGCAGAGGATATTAGCATTTTTTTAGTGATAAAGTATTTGTTAATTAAGGTATGTACCTTGTTTTTCAGACAGAATGCTATTACATGCTTAACAGACTACACTACACAGATGGTGCCAAAAATGTATACACATTTTAAGAAAGGAAAAAACTGTATTGAAGTTGTAACACACAATATATATCAATAAAAAATGATGAATACAAGTCACGTTTGACTTATGCAACTACAAGAGGTGCTCAAAGTGGTTACCATCAGTATTTATGTAATACATAGGTAACATCGCTTAAAATGTGTACACATTTTTTTTGGCACCCCGGCAGAGTAAATGTAACTTTTACATGCACTGGGAAACCAAAAAGTTAGTGTCTGGACCCCAACACACAATATCTCCGAGGTATGCCTGTATGAAATCTGGATGTATATCAACTGGAAACTGAGACCTACTCTTTAACAAGGAGCAACTTGTGGGGAGTACCATTTCTAGAAAATTCTTCTTGTGGTTGTATTAGTATATGTGCTGCCGAAGCAAGCACATTGTGGTTGTATTTATGGTAGGTGAGGAGAGGTGGAAATAAGAGCAACTAGGAGAATAATCTGTTGTGAGACGGCCAGAGTGCAGGCCAGGGCTGCGCATCAGCATGCGCGGGGAGCATGTTAACAATTAGATTCCAGGACCCCACTTGGACTGATGGCTCGGAATCTCTAGGGAATCTCTATTTTAAGAAGTTGGTTAAGGGAATGGCATTTGAGGACAAGGAGTCTAGATTCCAGTGATGGCTACAAAGATGTAAAGACGAATGTGAAACACTGATGAAGGGAAAGACAGTGGCTGGGACACTGAGGTGGGCACAAGGGCCACGGGGAAAACAGAGAGGGTTAGGAGTTGGGGAGGAAAAAGGCAGGAACCAGCAGATTCCATCTCATACAGAGATAATGTTTGAGTGACAAGGCTATTCATTGCTGATAAGGAACCCTTGTGAAAATTAGAACTGGGTCCCCCGTCGGCTCTGGATGACCCAGCTCTGTGGGTGCCCAGTCTGGCTGGATCGCAGGCTGGATTGCAGTCTCCGACTCACCTCTTCTGCCGGGCAAATTTGTGCAGTGTGCAACCTGTACAACTGTATGTTGTAGCCACCCTTGGCCTTGGGAGGAGCTGCCTCCTGCAGAGGCAGAGCAGGAACGGGGACTGGAGTGACTCACCTGAAGGAGGGATTTCAGCAGCATAATCTGGGTCAGCCGGTTCCTATTCTCCCTGTAAACCAGAGACATCCGGACTCACCAGGATGGGGATCTGGGCAGAGACCCCACACTTGCCTGCATACTTTTCCCTTGTGATTAGATTTTCTGTGAGGCTTATCTTGTTGAGTTAGCTAGGAAGCAGACCAGGGAATTAATGGCTCCCCCAAGGTGGGTGTTAGTTATTGGGGTTGGGGGCAGCCTGAGGAATTGCTGTGGGATCCCAGGGCCCCTCTAAAGGCTGCTGAGGGATTCGAGAGTAGACCAAGAAAAGAGAAGAGAGGGCAGAACCAGGAAACTGAGGGTGGAGAAAGGAGAGGGCCAGGAAACATGGGGAGGGGCAGTGGGAGTGGAGCCTGGGCTGGGAGAGGGGGGGGCGGAGGAAGGCGGCCAACGCACCCTGTCTTCCCCGTCTCCATGGGGTGATGCAGGGAAGGCAGTGGGACCTTGCTCATGATGAAGAGGATCACCTCGGAGCGCTGATAAGTGGGCAAGGTGCTGGCAAAGGAGCCTGCAGGAAAAAGATGGTGGGGAGGGTTGGCCCAGGGCAGGCCTGTGCTGCTGGGGTCTCTCAGCTCAGCCTTTCGGCCGAACAAACTACTGCGGTAGTGCGGGCTCCTGCTCCCAGGGACAATGAAGACCCAGAGGGAGAAGCCTAGATGACTCCTCCAGGCTTCAGCTCCTCCACTTGTCACCCCGGAGCTAAGGTCTCTGGGAGAAGAACGCTGTTCTCTGGGACCAGGCCGGGGGCCCTGGGGGCCGTCTAGGCTCTGTCAGCGGCTGCTCTGCTGGGTGCCCTTGGCTGCTCTGCTGGGTGCCCTTGGGGAAGTCACACCTCGTGGACCGCAGTGGCTTCATGTGTGAACCAGGGATCATTCCTGGCCTGTCCACTTCTCAGAGCTGGGCGTGGGGGGCTCCACTGGCGCCAGGGTAGGGAGGCTGTAGAGGTGATGAGCCCTCACATACTTGGGGTGGCTTTACAGTTCTTCCCCACGCGGGGGGCTTTCTCCCTTTCCTCTTTTCTGATTCCGCCCCCCCCCCCCCCCCCCGCCTCCAAAGGCTCAAACGTGGAAGCACCGGGCAGGCCTGGTGGGGACTGGGGCACAGGAAGAGTTTGCCTCTCTCAGCTTTTGATCTGAAATCCAGGCTGAGAACCCACGTAGACGGTTCTATTCTCCCTCTCATGCCCGACTCTGGCCAGTCCGTGAGCTGT
>PVJL010001800.1:178409-233331 GCA_004026885.1 Lyroderma lyra
GGGCCCCTCCCCCGGGCCACTCCCCTCCAGGCCACGCCCCCAGGCCCGGCACCTATGGTCTTGATGACAGCCTCCTGGAACATGCGCTCTTCATGCTCCTTGATGATCTTGGTGCCCAGACTGATGGCCCCGTCGTAGCTCCCGGTCAGGGCGTAGTCGATGCTGAGCCGCAGCTGCCTCAGCAGAGTGTTGAACATCTCCAGCACCGTGGGCCCTGAGCGGAGGGGCGGGAGACGCAGCGCCCAGGTCTCGTTCATTCTCCCCCGCCGTGCATGGCCCCGCAAGCCCAGGCCCGCTTCCAGCCAGGGGCCAGGCCCGCTTCCAGCCAGGGCCTTCCGCTGCCCCCACCTGCCCCGCGGAGTTCTCCTCGAGAGGAGAACCGGTTCGGACACCTCTCCACAGCGCCTTGCCCTTTTCTGGAAGAGGAGGCAGCCTCCCCCACGGGCAATTCTTTGTCCTTGAGGGGTTCCCAGCCCGCACTGCTTTCAGGGCCCGCTTACCCACGGAGCCGGTGGCGGCGATGACCGCGGCTTCGGACAGGACTTCCACGATGCCCGCCCGCACCGTGGCCGCGCTGCGGCTGTTGGCATCCAGGTGGCTCAGGAGCTGCTGGATAACCAGGTGGGAGTGCTGCGGCTGGGGGGAGGAAGAGGTGCTGGTCCCCAAACAGCAACCCCCAAAGGGCCTCTGAGCCTGCGCAGCCCCGCGCTGGGACCCAAGGGTCGGGCTGGACAGGCCAGGGGGTGCCGGAGGTGGTGCTGATACCCCCGTTCCTTTTCCTGAGCTCCTCCCGCCTTGATCCAAATCCCAGGCAAGGTCCTGATTTCCACATTTTTCCTGTGTCCTTTCGCTTCAAACGGGTCAAAAGTCAATTTAAAAAATATTGTCTTCCTTTTCATTTTCCCCAGGTCCCAGGTCTGATTGGCAAGGGCCACCAGAGACCACAGGGCTGGGTCCAGTGCTGCTCAAAGTGTGACCTGTGATCTGATGCCAATTCAAGATCTGTCCTGTGCCCGCTTTCATTGAGATGCACAGAGGCATTGAGAGTGAGTTTATTTAGTAAGCAATTTGATAACGATGTGATGGCTGCATGTGGTCCATGGACCTGTACTGTGCATGAGGTTTTCCTTCATTCTTTCCAGGAATTTTAAGGAACTGTATTTCATAAAGTATTGGTCTGTGGTGTATTAGAAATACAGGTAGACTGGTCTTTCCCCGCAGCTAGGTGAAACAGCACCAGTTTAGACAACTGGCAGCTCAGGAGAGGTCATGGAGTACAGCTGGCTTTCTCCATGAGCTCACTGTCTGCTCCCAGAGGTGGCCGTGACCAGGGGACAAGTTGGAGCAGGGGAACCCCATACCTGAATTGAGTACATGATGATTTTAAAGCAGCGGATGGCGAACACCTTTGGTTCCCAAAGAGAATGGTTATCCAGATGGCTGTGAGGGAGAAAATATGGGGGGACAGCTATGAGATAAAGGCGAAGTGACATTAAGGAGGAGAGAGAAGCTTGGTGGGAGAGGGACACCTCCCAAGAAACCTAGACCCCAGGTAGGAGAGGAAGGGAAGCATGAGGGACCCCCAGGGATGGCTGTCAAGGGGCCGGGCTCTGCAGCTGTGGTCTCAGGAGTGAACCCGGGCCCCCTCCTCCAGCTTTGGGGGGCCTTCCTATCTACTCCTCCCCAAAACTGCATCTGGCCACTGTGTGGTAGCTTTTGCTGTCACGATGCAGGAAACACAGGCACAGAGAAGGGACCAACTTGGCTGCAGCACGACAACTGTAAGACCTCCTTCCCTTTGCCCCAAGTCAGCAAGGAGGTGCCAGGACCGGAAACAGTTTGCTCAGGGGTGGGGGCGGGGGGACTCACATGAGGACAGGCTTGATGGCGTTTTTGATGTTGCCAAAGGCAGCGCGGCCCAGCAGTTCCCGAAGGCACCTCTCAGCCAGCTCGGCCGGGTTTTCCTTTTCCTTCTCAGGTGCTTGGAGGGGCGAGGGGGACCGGCTGTGGGAACACACAGCCGCACGGGTGAAGGATGGAATGCAAAGCTGGGAGCCAGGCTCTGGGTACCTGTGCTGCATCCATGCAAATGGTGACAGAAGGACAAGCAGGGATGTGATGGGGGTCACAGGGGAGATGTTGTAGCTGCTGGAAACCAAATGGGGTAAAGAAGCCCAGAGTGGAGGAAGAGTGTGGGGGAAGGCATGGCGTTTTGCTGGAAACCCTTAAGGACAGGCCTGATGTGACTCTGCGGGGGGGACAGATACCTTGAGCACCATGGGCCTGGTAAGGCACAGACCACGAGTGTCTCGGTGACCCCAAGGCTTCAGGAGGAAAAAAAAAAGATGGGACACAAAGAGAGGTGTGCATAATAGGAGAAAGCGAAAGGAAGTGGGGGAGGGGAGAAGGGAAAGGAACAAGGAGGAGGGAAGAGAAGAAAGGCACAGTGGTTGGCTCAGTTGTCGCTCAGTAGTAACTGATGAATCCCACGTCTGGGGGCTTCCACATTAAAACCCAGTAACTGAGTCGCAGCGGGGGGACCCAGGTCTGGACAGAAGGGGTCAGCCCCAGGGCTCCCGGGCCCTGAGACCGCCACAGGCTGAGCTTGTCAGTGAGGTGCGGTTCCAGCAATGGCCACCAGAGGCCGCACGTACTTTCTCCCACCTGACCAGCCCCCGGGCCCTACGGACAAGGTGAGGAACCCGGTAGCTTTAAGCAGCGTCAGGCACAGCCCAGGCGGCCAGTGACACCAGCCTGTTCCCTCCGTCGCTTTTCACAGGACGAATCCCATGTCTGGGGGCTTCCGGATCAAAACCCAATGTCTGCAGTTTGTGTCGAGTGGCTGCCGGCTGGTCACGCAGGCATGTTTTAAGGGCCTGAAATGCCCTTAGCAAGTGAGGAGGGAGGAGGTTGCGGGGGAGGGGAAAGCTGGGTAATTGGAGCCATGGGAGGCACTGGAAAGCCTCCTTGGCTTGCTGCTTCCAGGGAGGCGCGATAACCCAAGCCTGGGCTCTCTGTTCTGAGCAGCACACACTTATGCACAGGGGGCCCAGCACCGTTACTGTCCTTCCTTCATGAACGCAGACCTTATGGGGGATGGGGGGTGGCAGGAGGCCAGGCCCAAGACTCCTAGGGAGCCAGCCCTGGACTCATCACACAAGAAGCCGCAAAGGCCAAGCTCCACGGCCTTGCAGTTAGGTTCTACCACCTAAACCAAGCTGTGTGCTTCCAGCCTGGGCGGGCTGCCCGCGTCCACGGCCCATGCTCCACCCTTGCCTGCTTACCTCTCTGCCTCCTCTACATGCTGCAGGTTGAAAAGCAGTGATGGGACAATCTTGTCCATGTGCTGTGGGTCCCAGATATTGGCCTGCAATTCATCGTTCACCGTCTTCCTCACCACCCCTTGCAGACCTTTGATACCCGACATTCGGATTCTGTGGGGAAGAGGGTGAAAGGGGGCCGTGAAGTCCTCACACCCCAAGAAGTCTAGCTTCTGTGGCGCAGAGTTAGGGATACAGTGTAGGGGTTAGGGATGCAGAGTGGAGCCCACCTGCTACTTTCTGTGTGACTTGGGCTACTGGCTAGCTGGAGGGAAAGGCACGGGGCTGCCAGGCTCTCTGGGCACACAAGGGTTTAGGCTGAGGCTAAGCTGGCTGAGAAACCAGATAGAAAATTGAGGCAAACCCCTTTCAAACATCCCCAGTCCCCATGGCACTGACCCAGGGTCAGCACGGCCCTGTGCAAGGGGACTCTCTTCACTGGCCATTTATTTCAGTCTGAAGTTCCTTTTTTTCTCTTTTTTAAATCAAAATTTCCCCTCTGATTATAAAATAATATATGCTAATTATAGAAAACTATAAAGAAGTTTTCCCCTTCCCATTCCCACTCAGAAAACCACGATTGGCATTTTGGTGTCTTTTCTTTCTTCTGTGTGTAATATGTGACAGAATTAAAAACCTGTGGCATATGTAATGTGTTTCTTCCCCCATAACATTGTCATAAGCATTTTTTTCTATATCACTAACTCTTCATAACATGCATGATGTATTGTCATAGAATTTTTTAAACTAATCCCCTATTGGTCATTAAAGTTGTTTCTAACTTTTTGCTACCATAATAAGGCTACAGTGGACATCACTGCATAAAATATTTTACTGCGTTTCAAATCATTGCCACGAATGGCGTTACTGAACCAAAGGTAAGAAATGAAAGGCTCCCGATGTGGCCAGAGCAAGCTGTGAGAGAAGGCACTCCTCGCTGTTCCTGCAGCGGCACTGGGGATCTCATCTTAAACCTCTGCTCTGACTTCGTGGCTCAGAAAACTCCTAACATCTTGGAGCTATTTCCGTTTGTATCCTTTGGATGATGCTTGGAGTTGAGCCATATTTCTATTTTAAGTGCAATTACCAGGGTGTTACCCTGGGCCTTATCTGCTGACTGTAATGGGAGTTGGGTGGGGGGAGGCCTAACAGGACTAGGGTACCCTGAGCTGCTGGCAATGGGCAAGGATCCCCTCGGGGACCCCCTCAGCTCTCTGAGCCTGACCAGTCAAGACCCTGAGCCAAAGGCTGTCGAGACTTGAGAACAAAGTAACTGGAATATTATCCTCCTAACTCTTCCGGGCTCTAGGTCCAAAGGCTCTCCCTAAAGCCCAATAGAAATATATCCCAAACATGCTGGATTCATGTCCTGCCCCAGAGAGCCTGGCTGGCAAGAACGCAGGCCCAGTGGGTGGGAGATTTTCTTCCCAGGGCTTCCTTGTGCGTGAATGTGAATCACGTTTTCTTCTTGCCTTCAGCCTCTCCAGAATCCCTTCCACACATGTCCAAGGAAGGCGCGATTACTGCTCATTGAAAGATCAGGCCTGGGAGAGAGGAAACCTCTTACTGCTCCCACCCACGTGCACGGGGCCTAGGACGTCTCTGAACCCCAGAGGACTGTGTGTGCGTGTGCGGGCATGCAACTATCTGGGGGGCCAAAGGGCTCTCTGGGCTGTGAATAAACAGGGAGAGATCTCAGGGAAAAGGCGGTACAGGGAGGTTATGGAAAAGAGACAACAGGAGGGAAGAAGACCAGCGGCAGGAACCCCTCTCACCCCCTAGGCCTTCCTTTCATAGGTGACAAGTGCGGGGCTGTGGGCGCTAAGGGCACGGCCACTTGCCAGGAGCAAATCCTCAGCAGCCCTGTCCCCAACGTGCCGTAGGCTCCCAGGCCTCTCCGCCAAACAGTGTGGGGTGAGTGTATGTGTGATTACGGGGACGTATGTGTGATTGTGGGTGTGGTGGGGGGACAGAGAGTGAGAGAGCGGAGGGACACGAGGAGCATCCCCTCTGCCCCTCTCCTGAAAGCTTGGCACTGCCTGAGTGGTCACTACCTGCTACAGCTGAACCTGCTTACGGCTCTGCACCTACCCCAACACCTTCTTCTGAACATGCCCCAACTGCTCCAGCTCCCCCCACCCCCTCCCTCTTTATAGCCATTCTGGAGTGAGGTGGCTGCTGTAGGAACCAACACTGGGGACAGGACAAGGGGATCCCTCCTCCCATGGCCCCCACTGGCCTCATCGTATGCACTGTGGTTGCACAGCCCAGGGAGCCCATGACTACTAGTTCAGGGGACGGGAGACTGGGGACACTGCTGACCAGGCCCATGGGGACCTGCTCTGGAGTTGCTCCGCAGGTTGGAAGCTTTGGGGACAGACAACCTGGGGGATGGAGAGATTCACTTCCTGTTTCTCCAGCCCAGATTGTCAGCTGTGGCGAGCAGGCTGTTGTTAAGGGCACAGAGGGCTCCTTGCCGCCGCTGCTGCACAAATCGTGACACTGGGGGCCCTCTGAGGTGCTGATGCATCAGCTGGGTTCTGGGACCGACCAAGGGAGAACTGGTTTACTGTGGGCACGCGGCCACTTCAGCCCCGCAGCCTTCTTCTCCGACTTCTCCTGCGGCTTCGGTTGGCCTGGACAGCTGCGCCCTTCCCCCTCTTTTCTTCTTCCCTGTTTTGAACACGTTCTCCAGTTTCAGACAGCTCCCCAGGTTGGTAACGCGCTTTGAGGGCAGGGACCGACTTCTAATCCTCGTGCTCCTTGTAGTGCAAGGACCATGCTTGCCACCAGATACCTCCGTGCTGTCACCAGCCGGGCCCTGCTCTGCCTGTGTCAGCACGTACTCGTGCGGATTTCTTTGTGATTTCACCTGAGCGGTATTGTTTCCATGTCGATGAGTGTATTTCTGTGAGTTACGTACGCCTGTGAGTGTGAGCGTGTGTGTGTGATGCGCCTGTGAGTGTGAGCGTGTGTGTGTGTGATACGCCTGTGAGTGTGAGCGTGTGTGGTGATACGCCTGTGAGTGTGAGCGTGTGTGGTGATACGCCTGTGAGTGTGAGCGTGTGTGTGTGATACGCCTGTGAGTGTGAGCGTGTGTGTGTAAAAGTGTATTCTGTCATGCAAGATGCTTATCTGGAAAATACTCGTTTATTCGCCGACTCGGCGGGTATTTACTCTCTCCAGGCCCTGTTCTGGCACTTGGGATGCATCGGCGCACAAAGCAGTGCTTCCTGCCTGCAGAGAGCTCGCATTCTGGTGGGAGGGGCAGACCATGAGTAATAACGTGTAGGTACATGATGAACCACGTCTGAAGGGGGGGAGTGGTGCGGGTTAAACAAAAACAAAAACCGGAGCAGGTGAGGGAGAAGCGAGTGGGTGCGGGGAGGCGTTCAGGGGAAGGCGCTGTTGACAAGGGGAAGTTTGAGCAAAGGTTTGCAGGGGTGAGCATGCCATGCAGACCACGGAGGAAGCACTGCAGGCACAGGACCAGACTGTGAAAAGCCCCGGGCCGGAACGTTCACGGAGCGTCTGAGGGGCAGCAAGGAAGCTGCATGGCTGGGGGGGGGGTGCATCGGGGAGGGGTGCATCGGTAGGGGGAGCAGAGGAAACTAGTCAGGAGGGCAGTGAGGGTGAGCCCATGTGAGGACTTTGCTTTTTAAAGGTGAGTGCCTACTTTGACGGATCACGGTGAGTGGGGGTGTTTCTGGGTGTATAAATATGAACTTCTGAACAGAAGAGCAGGGGTGTGTGCATGTGTGTGTGCTGTCACTGACTCTCAACTTGGGCTCACAGGACCGTCACCTTACGTCCCACCCAGTGTTCTGCCCAGAGGCTGTTGCTTTAGAAAAGCCCGAGCTGGGAGCCCAGTGCTGCCTACTTGCCCACTTAAGTTCCACCAGCACCGTCAGAGCAGAGGTCAACACCAAGGGGCAGGGGCACCGTCGGGGCTGGGGACTCTCGAAGGCCCAGCGATGCGTCTGTCACGAGCTGTGCAGCCCCGTCATGTGCCCCTACTCACTTAGTCTTGATTTCCGAGTCATCGTGGCTGGAGTGGCACATCTCACTGAAGCGGGACACGAAGAAGTCGTAGCTCCGATGGTAGGAGGGGGTGTCCTCCTCGATGTTGGCAAACTTCACAAACTACCCAGGAGGAGAGAGAGGCGTGAGAGGTGGCCCACTGTGCGCCTCGCTGTGGGTCTGGGACTCGACCTGTCCATGGGAAAGCTGTGCGTCCTGGGGCCTGGCTCTGGTCCGCCTCCCAGAGCACACCCAGGATGTCTGAGTCCCACACCCTGCTCACCGATCCGTCTGCACAGCAAGACGAGCACATGGCCCTTCTTGGCCCTCCCCTGCTGGGGTGAGCAGAGGACAGAAGGGAAGGGACTATGGGGGGCTCTTTGAACCCCCAGCCCCCTTTGCCGTCCGCGGCCGCAAACACTGACACCGAGCAACAACCATTGCCAGAGCCCACGGCACCACCCCAGAACGCGCTCCAGGTAACAAGAACAAACCTGAAGTAGGATTAAAGAGCGTAATTGCATCGTTGTGTTCAAAATTGGCGTCAATTTTTAAGTTTGCTATTTCATCTCAGTAAGTCTCGCTCAGCGGCTGGAGCGCTTCTGCCATCGCCAGGCCGCACATGTGCAAGGGCGCGTGGGGGCTTCAGGTAAACTGAGTCCCACAGAGAAGCAAGAATCAACGACTCGGTGGAGCTCAATGACTAAACATTAAATATCATTCTTACAGGTTGTTTTGTTTGTTACAGATTCATTACCATAAACAACTCTCAAAAGATTAGTTAAAATGTATTCTCCATTATTCTGCCTTGTAGCATTTAATTTTTATAAACATTTGTTCAAAAAGGATATATGATTGAGATGTTCTAGGACCAATTCCAGTGCGTGTGTGTGTGCGCGCGTGCGTGTGTATGTGTGTGCGTGCGTGTGCATATGTGTGTGCGCGCGCGTGTGCATGTGCATATGTGTGTGTGTGTGTGCGCACGCGCATGTATGTGTGTGCGTTTGTGTGTGTGGTTTTCACAGCACCAACAAGCTATGCTCCAGACACCAGCTTGCGTGTCTCAGAATTCAACTCAGTTCTGACGCGGTTTACCCACAGGAAGCATCAGATCCCACAGGTCCAGGGTCGGCTTCACAAGACCGCCCCTCATCCTTCAGACTCTGACCACAAGTCCAGATTGTCACCTGTACTTCTGACTGACCAGCTAGAGAGGAGAGGTCTCCATGACCCTGTCCTTGGGTTCAATTAATTTCCTAGAGCAGCTCACAGAAGTCAGAGAAACATTTTACTTACTAGATGTAAAGCCCATCCTTCTGGGTTTTTATGGAGGCTTCATTACATGGGCATTACTGATTAAATCATTGGCTATTGATGATTGAACTCAATCGCCAGCCTTTCTCCCCTCCCTGGAGGCTATGGGTGGGGGTGAGGGTGAGGGATGGGACTGACAGCTCCAGCCGTCTGATCCCATAGTTGGATCTCCTGGCAACCAGCACCAATCCTCAGGTGTGCTCCATAAGTCACCTCATGAACAACAACCCTGTTGTGGTGGAACCAGGCTTGTTATAAATAACAAGACACCCCTTCACTTTTATGGCACTCATCACTTAGGAAGTTCCAAGGGTTTAAGAGCTCTGTGCTAGAAAGGGGGGCTGAAACTAAATATACATTTCTTAATATAAATCACAACAGTCACAGCTAAAATTATCTAGTTAAGGTACTCACAATATTCAGTATTGTCAGCTCATTTCCCGATTTAACTACTTAAAAATTGTTACTAACTTTTTCTGGATGAAAATTAGCAACTTCCATAAAACATCATTAATTATTGTGGTATTTTGTTCTTGCAATAATATACATTTATTTTCTGCTGACTGATAGAATCTCAACATGCAAAGCTGACCAGGAGATCTTTCCTTCCAAGTTACATCGAAAATGCATACATATATTCACCAGCGAATATTCTGATATCAGTAATAAATCTGAAGGGCACGGCTTGCATTTTCGGTGTGATTATGCAGAAGAGGCCTTGTGCCATCCATGTGATCACAAGAGCTTTCATTAGACACAAGTTCAGGAGTTCCAGGAACAATGATAAAGTCAGCCTCTGGCTCTGGGACCTTCCTTAGCTCCCCAAGGACAGAACGCAGACTTAGGCTGAGGCAGGGGCTCAGCCTAAATTGGGGTTTTGCTGCTCTTAACCACCAAAGGGATGTTCCCAGGGCTCACGCCCTGTAGCTGCCGAAGCCTGGCTTGGTCAGGGTGGCCCTCCACTCAAAGGGGACCTGCAGCGATAGGGCGCTGTAGAAGCAGAGCTCCCTCGAACTGGTGTTGGGACTTTGGAGGGGGACATTTTACTTCTCTCAGATTTTGGTTTTCCCATGTGTAAAACAGGCAGCCCAGTCTTCATTCACTAACGTTCTTAATTAGTTTATTTATTACTGTATCTACTTCACACATGAGGAGGAGGCTTAAAAGAAGCCTACCTTCTTGTTAACCGTCACCTCAATAAATCTAACAATAAATAAATAAATAAATATTCTTAAAAGAAGAAAAGACTACCTGTGTACATGCAAGAAAGCACACACATTAGAGTAATTAAAACAGGACTGAAAAAAAAAAAGAGGCCAGTAATAACGAGGAAGAAACAGTCAAACCAAGGCTTTGTCCCTAACATTCAGTGACTGCATGGGCTCAAATGTACGTCCAGCGGATGAGTGACCCAACTTCACGTTCACCGGGCTGGGAGTTCATGGGCTAATAGCCATGAACGTTTTGAAGCTTGCACGAATCAGGTACCACCCTAAGCATTTTACACACATTATTGCTTTTATTTCCTAAAATGGCTCTCAGTGAGAGCGCCATTATTATTCTCATTTTACAGACAAAGAGACTGCAACCCACAGTCATTAAGGAACTTGCCCAGGGTCCTGCAGGAGTAATAACCCTCACAGCAGGAGCTCGGCCCAGCAAACCTTTTCCTTTCTCTTCCTTCCTTTTTTCAATTTTTTATTCCGGCTCCCTGCTTCCTCCAGCTCCTCCTGCCCAATGACCCAGGAGAGTTGCCTGGGCGGGGAGTGGCGGTCGATGCTGCCTGGAGAAAAACAGGCAGAAGATGACACGGAGGCCCGGGGTGACCTCGGTTTGGCCTTTTTAAGGGGGCTGGAGGAGTCAGGGCACTGGTTTCCAAACACTCCGGAAGGGGGCTTGGCAACCTCGCAGATTCCTGCCACCAGCCCCACACAGAAGGTGTCAGCCTTGGACAAGGCCCACATTTGGGAGACACTGCAGGACCCCCGACAGGCACGTGACCTGGTCTCCTCGCTCCGGTCCAGTCCCCTGACCCTGACCCTGATGCTTCTCTGATTCCCGATTTCCAGGGAATGGGCCATCGATTCCCCCCTCACTTCCACCTCTTCTCCAGAGTGCCACCGAGCCACGCGCGTGACTGCTGGCCGGCAGGTGGCACGGCCTTGAGCACCTGTTTGCGCCCAGGCTCTGTTCTGACGGGCTGTCATCCTGCTGTATGTGCTGCTAATTATTTCTTTCTTTTTTGGGGGATTAGTTCCCTGGCTGGGAATCGAACCCAGACCGCAGCGTTGAGAGCGCCGAAGGCTTAGCCACTACACCACCAGGGAACTCCCTGCTAATTATTTCGACAATGACCCTTTGGCCATAAAGTTAGAATTGAGATTACCATCAGTTTTTAAAAAGGGAAACTTCAGCGACGGCCACCGAGGTAACACAGGGCAGAAAGCACGCGTGGGGATTCCTGTTCTGAAACCGCGGGTGGCCCTTGTCTAGGCCAGGCCGGCGCTTCTGTCCGAATTTACTCCAGCCGGGCCAGTCACGGCTGCTCCCCTCGCCGGAAAACGCCCTTCTTCTTATCTTCTGTGACCTTCTGCGGCCCTGGACTTTTCCTCTTCTGCCCTCTTCTCAAAACTCAGTCCTGAGTCGTTTTCTTCAATTTAGATGTTTTCGTTTAAGTAGACGATGCCCCGCTGCATCTGCTGGGCCTGCAGTCGGACACACAGGTTCTCACTTGGCATCTTGCAATCTGCGTGTGGACCATTCAGGTAAGTTCTGAGCCAGTTTCCTCTCTGTAAGTAACATGGGGACACCAGAACTGATGCCATGGGGTGGTCCTAGGGTCAAATGAGGGGATATATGCAGAGTGGCCAGCAGGGTGCTTGGCACTGAGCAGTGTGCTCAGAAACAGCGTGGTGGTGAGCATGGTGAGAGGCCCAGGCTCAGGTGCAGTGTGACCCTGTCTTTTCCATGCGTCCCACACGGGCCCAGACAGGAGGAGCCCAGATGGGTAGTATGACCATGCAGGCAACACATCTCCAGTTTGGAGGGAGGGAGACAAGTTACAGCCACCCTCCACAGTAGACTGGTGCCCAAGGGTGGGAGAGGCAACAGGCAGAGAGCAGGGCAGGTGGATGTGTGGGCCACGCCCCAGGAGCACCCTCTAGGGACTGAAGGTCACATAGTGCAATACTGGGGGACAGAACACAGCCTTGAGGGGCGAGAACAGAGCCCCCAGAGCCGTCACTGAAGACCGGGAAGAAATGGCCGCACACTTGTCTCCCTGAAATGCATCTATCCCTTCCTATGAACATGAGTAAAGTAGAGAAAAATCAAGGCTCTTATGTCTAAGAGGCTTAAACTTTTTATAGGTCCAGCAAGATTCAGCACCGCAGGATCACTGAACAAGTATTCGTGTTTGGGGGACCGGACGGACCGTTTGAAATGGGCGAGTAACACTGTTTTCTGTCCCATTTCAAACGGTGCGTCTGGTCAGCCTGGTTTTTGGGGCAAAGAACAAATACATTCAAGCTCGCACTTCACAAACAGCGCTGTACTCTTCACCCGGCCACAACCCCGCCCGGGGTGCTTTCCTGTCCGGCCGGGTCAGAAAAACAGGTTTCAAGCATGCTTGTGGTGGAGCTTCTTTGCTTTGTTTATTCTCAGTTTATTCTGTGGGAGGCCTTCAGCGTATTCTTAGACAGAGGAGTTTGTGTCAGGAGGAGTCACCCGTCTTTAACACCGGGTGTGGGTGGCAGCAACATAGGAGAGAAGCTGTTAGCCCCTGCATTCTGAGAAATGACAACATCACACATTTCCACGGGACTCGCAGTTTACGTGGAGGACTAGCTTCCTGGGGCTGCCTCCCCCCGCGTCTTCGCCTCTGGGTCAGATCCTTCCGACACCCTTGTGATTGCTGTTGGGGCCCACCCGGATAACCCGGGCTATCTCCCCTTCTCGTGATCTTTAATTTGGTCAACTCTGCAGATACCCTGTTGTCACAGAAAGGGACGTTCACAACATCCAGACGTCGGCATGTGGACACCTTTTGGAGGGGCGGTTTTCCAGCCTCTCAGAGCACGCAGGATCTGATGTAATCTTTGGCAAACCAGTGAGCTAGCAGGACCTATGTAGCGCCCATTGTGGAGACGAGAAAACTGAGGCTCTAACGGAACAAAGGAATTATTTCGAATTATTTCAGGCCAAGCAGCCTGGACAGGTGGAGCTGGGCCTCAAACTTAGGAGAGCTGATACTCAGATGCTGTTTGCTCTCTACCAGGGATTTTAAAATTTTAATGTGCATCAGAACAACCTGGAGAGGCTGAAATTGCAGACTTCTGAGCTACCCCGGTCCTCTTGAAAAAGACGGGGGGCAGGGGACCTGCTGCCCCGTGTTGCTCGTGCCTTTACTAGCAAGTCAGACCAGTAGCTATGGAAACGTTCCGAGACATCTGTCAGGGAGAACGCTTAAGCAGCACGCTTGGGGGAGATGCAGGGACACTTGTCCTTGGCCAAGGCTGGAGAGACGGCCACCTCTTTTGAATGGGAGTGGTTTGGGCTTGCACCAAGGGTTGGATGGGTGACTGCTGTGGTGCTTCTGCTGCCGCCTCAAGCTTCAGCCTGTCAACCATTCCATTCCCTCACTCACCAGGACTCCTGCTCTCTTACCAAGTCTGGTGAGGAGACCACACTTAATGCCTCAGAGAGGGTGTGTGTACCCCATTTATCACATACGGGTGGCACCAGGGCTAGTTAATAAAATGGGCCTTTGCAGGACCAGGATCTCTGAGCATCCTGAAGAACCCTTGGTCCGATGGCGTGATAGGAGGAGCTTCCCTCCCCACGTCTGAAAGAATAGCAGCACAGACACACCAGCCCAGGTCACCTGGTCAGGGGACACTGGCCCACGGTGTCCCCATGGCGTCAGCTCCTGAGCAGCCCACCCCACACTGTTCCTGAGTCTTCCAGTGCCTCAGTCTCCCTCACCTGTGAAATGGGCCAACGACAGCCACTGCCTCGTGGACTTGGTAGCACCAGCCGATCACAGGGCATAGCTGCAGCCTTGCTCCCCTCCACCCCGCCCCCAGGGTGCTTTCCTGTCCCTGGGGGCGGCAGGCTGTCAACACTCCAGGAGTTTCCACTGGGCCCATTCACCTGGGCCACTGGTCACTGGTCTTTTTTTTTTTTTTTTTTTTTTTTTACAAGCAGAAACATTTTGTTTGCTTTACCCCTACAGTGGCTAATTCATACTTCACAAATGGCTTTTATTAAAATGCTACTCAGGTAACGCATGAGATTGTGAAATATTAATAGTAAAGTTGGCATCAGTTGTTTAAACACATCACAATGATGAGAAACGTCTCTATAGCAACAAACTGAAGATCCTGAACGCATGACACTTCAAGGGCCATGGGCACTGCTAGGGCCACCCTTTCAGGATCAACATTTCTGCTCTTTATACATGACAAAGGGTGCCATGCTGGCTGGAGAGATCACCGACTCTCTGTAAAGACTGCAAGGAACCACAATGGTGTGAAAACTCAGAGTTACCGAGGACCTGGGTGAATAAAGCGAGCAAATTTCAAATATTGACATTGCTAACCAGAACCCCCCCTGGTCTGGGAGCGGGAAGCCGAGCTGGCTGGCCTCCCATCAGCACTAGCCAAGTCTCTTCAACCAGAAGGTGGCCTTTCCCTTGTCCACAGAAGGGGCATTGAGAGCCACACTGCTCCCTGCCATCGACAACAGAACCCCAGCCTCAGACACTGGGCAGAGAGGGAACCCCCAACTTGCTCACGGCCCAGGGCTGCAGGGCTTGTCACAGTGTTGCCCAACGTATGGAGAAATGGGAACGACTCTCTGCACCACTGAGATGAATACTGGCAGGAAAGCAGATCTCGTAAACCACGTGGCTTTCACTTTAACGCCCCCCTGCACCGTTCTCCCCACGGCTCGTGTGTACAGCGACTCCCAGGAGCCGTTTTCACCAGAGAACCAGCACCCCTGTGACCTGATCATGTCACGCAGGTCTCCTGATGGCCAGCTAAGGCGGAGTCATTCCCAAGACCTAGGACGTCCTCTCCTGTCTGCTCCCATGAGCCTTCCCTCCTTCAAGATTATTTGCGAAACTGGTGTGGTCTTAAGATCTCCTGGGCAAGCTCAGTCCTTGCTGACCGAGAAGGTGACCCCTGGCTCTGAGCCACCCCCTGTGCTGGCGCCCATGGTCTGGGAAGCACCGGCTGCCTCTGCTCTCAGAGGCCATCCTTGGCTGGTGCTGACCCCATGGCTCCACGACCCCAGGAGCATTTCAGTGGCCTCACAGCTCTGACCTGACCTGTCTTCACGGAACCCAATTCCAGCCCACGGGTCTCCAGCAGTGATTTCTGCACTGGTGTTGAGACGGTCTAATTTTGAGTCTGTAGACAACAGCTTAAGCCACAAGCGTGGATTGACCAACCTTGTAGACCACAGACTTTGCAGAGGCAAACGGAAGAAGAGAATCATTGAAGGAAACCATATTATTTCCTATGGTTGCTGTCATAAATGACCACAATTTAGGGGCCTAAAACGATGCAGATGTATTATCCTCTCGTTCCGGGGCTCAGAATTCTAAAATGGGTCTGCAGGGCTGCATTCCTTCTGGAAATTCCATTTCCCTGACTTTTCTAGCTTCCAGAAGCCACCTGCATCGTTTGGCTCACGGCCCCCTTCCCCCATCTCCAAGGCTGGCGGAGTAGCATCTTCGAATCTCTTTCGCTCGGCTCCCATCATCCCGCCGGACCCTGGTCCTCTCACCTCCCCGTTACAAAGACCCTCGTGATGACATCAGGCCCACCTGGGTAATCCAGGATAATCTTCCCGTCTCAAGATCCTTAACGTGGTCATATCTGCAAAGTCCCTCCTGTCACTGAATGTAACATTCACAGGTGTCAGGGATTAGGATGGGAACGTCCTTGGGGGACCATTATTCACTGAGCCACAGGAACTGAGAGGGATGAGCCAGATGCAAAGGGCTGGAGTGACCGGGCCAGGGAGCCAAGTACGAAGCAGGTACAGTCAAGAGGGACAAAGGCCACTGGGAGAAAACGCATCAGCTGAAAGACGAGTGGGGGAGTGGTCATGGTTTCACAGATCTCTAGCTGCAAGGACAAAGACGTGCTTTTACAATGGTGAGAGCCAGCTGTCATGACACCAACGCTGACCTGGGGTCGCCCTTAGTGTCCTTAACGGTGGGACACCACACGTTGTCCCCCTGCAGTAACACAGCCAAAAGTGTTTAACTGCATCCAATCAAACCCGCAGATCGAATTCCAGTTTGCAGGAAGCACAGGGGACAGGAGGGCAACATCAGTGACACCACAAGGAAATAATGAGACAAATCCAGAATGTGGGACATTCTGCAAAGCAACTGACCTGGTTTCTTCCAAAGGCCAATGTCGCGCAAAACAAAGAGGGATGGGAGAGGGGTTGGGAGAGGGGTTGAGACATAGAAAACAAAGTAAAAGGGAAGCTTACGGAGAGGAAGAAGATGGACGCGGGGAGCTGAGGAGACCCCACTTGACAGCCCCTATTTTCTCAGTGGCAGAAGAAGGAAAGGCCATCTCTGAGATCGAAGAGGCAGACTTGGGAAGGCAGTTGAGAAGAGGACAGTTTGTAGGGACCACTGAGAGGAGGGGAGAGGGTGGCGTCAAAGAATGCAGCTGTCCTGCAAGCCCCATTAAAATCACGAAGCGTGTCTGTGCAGAGGCCCCGGCTCGCAGTCACGTGGTTTTCTAAGCCGGGTCTCTGAGCCTGGTGTTTGGCAGGAGAAGGCAGGGCGTGGCTGCGGCAGGGCCGGAAGGCCGAGGCGGGTGGACAAAGAATGTGACAAAGCTAAAGAGTGTGACGGTCCCCACTGGGTCCAGGAGAGAGGCCAAGAAGGGCAGCCCCAGTGGGAGCTGAACCTGGGAGAGGAAGGAAGGCATGCAGGGAGGGGCGGTCTTGATGAGGTACCGGGGCAGTGGGGGACCGAGAGGGGAAGGACAGGGCTTTGCACAAGTCACAGCCTTGGTGTTTTACAGGCAGGAAAGAGCTCCAGCCTCCCGAGTCCCGGGGCCATGCGCCCGCCCAGTGACTTGCTGTCGCCCCCTCCAAGCCTGCCTGACTTAAGGTCCTGGTGCAGTAACAGCACAAATGCTTGTGTGCCATTGACTGTGGGTCACTCAGAACTGAAAGCACAATTTTTGAAAATTCAGGTAAACGTCATAAAACGCAAACTTAACCTTTTTAAAGTCCACAGCTCAGTGGCATTTAGTATCAAACATTCACATGCTTTGCAACGAAAGCCTTTCATCACCCCAAAAGGAAACCCTGTACCCATTTATCAGTCCCTTTCCAGTCCTCTCTCCCCCAGCCCCTAGCAAATACTGGTCTGCTTTCTGAGGGCTGACCCAGTCTGGGTGTGGCCAATAGACGGAGCCATACAGTATGTGACTTTCTGGCTATCGGGAATAGTGTTGCTATGAGCGTTTGTGCACAAGTATTTGTCCGAGCTCCCATCTTCGATTCTTTTGGGTAGCTACCTAGGAAGCATCTCTGAGTCGTGTGGTAATTCTGTATGGTTAACTTTTTGAGGAAGCACTAAAGTATTTTCCACAGTGCCTACACCATTGTACATTTCCATGAGCAATGTACGAGGGGTTTCTCCAATAGTTTATGCATACTCCAATAGTTTCTTCTAAGAGCTTTCTAGTTTTAGCTCTTACATTTAGGTCTTTGATCTATTTTGAGATAATTTTTGTCTATGTTGTGAGGTCAGGTTGAAAGTGCAAACTTTAAACCCATGACCCTTTAGAGTATTTTACTATTTACACTGGACTAATATAGTACCTTGTTCGTGGGGAAGACCTTTGCGTTCTCAGATTTAATATTTCCAGTTAATCATTAGCGAATGACCTCAAAAGGTCACAGGACACATGGTCATGACACTGTCTCTGAGACGCAGTGTTGGACCCACCATGAAATGAGCAGGGGCAGAAACACATCCCTGAACAAGTGAGTGAGCTTAGCTGACCCCAGCTCCCCACCGTCTCCTGATTCCCTGGTTCCTCCTTGTCACCCAAAATTCAGAATCTCATGACTTAAATTTTAAAAATTATGCTTTATTATGTAATAATAATTATGCTTTTTAATGTACTAAAGCATAAAAATTATGCTTTATTGTGTAATGTGCAGCAATGGTATTAGCAAATTTGGATTTTCCTGACAAGTGTCAAGAAAAAAATTCTGAGATGTCTTACATTAAATTATAGCAGGCCAGAGGGTGGGAAGAGGAGACGAGGAGTTAATCGTTAGCAGAGCTGCAGGCTGCTATGTTAAAACTTTGAATCCCCTTCCAGGAGGCTATTTCGGCTCCTATCTAGAGAGACTAGCTGGCCTCTGGACTCTACTGCATCCTGCTTACGCATGAACTTTCTGGACTGTTGCCCACAACCAATCCAGCAGCGTCAAGTACTTCTTCCTTAGGGACTGTGCACCTGTCACAGAACTTTCTCGGTTTCACCTTCTGGGGCCCCTCTAACCTAGAGCCAATGCAAATTCTTTCAAAACAATGTAGGTCTTTTTTCCCCAAAATAATTGTATAGAAGAGCCCCCTCAGACCCAGGATGGCGCACATGCTATCTCCTCCATCTGGCCATGCTGCTGGTGGTTCAGTTTGCATGCCCCAGGACCTGGTCCTTTTTCTGGCTAGCATGTGGCTCAATAAATGCATTCTTTTAGAAAAGCTTTTGGCCTTGAAGGGTTTTTGTTGAACATGTCTTCACACAGCTTCATCTTTGGAGTGATCAAGTAATGTTGGATGAATAACCATTAGGGATGAAGAAAGAAAGAAAGAAAGGAAGGAAGGGAGAGAGAGAGAGAGAGAGAGAGAGAGAGAGAGAGAGAGAGAGAGAGAGAGAAAGGAAGGAAGGAAGGGTGGGTAGATGCCGGCACAGGTTTAAGACTGCAGTGGGTCAGTCCTTAAATTTGCTGCTAGCATCACATGGGAAACTAAGACATAGATTCCCAGGGGCCCCTCTGAAAGATGTTAATAAGTGGGTGTGGCTGAGACCTGGGAATTCATAGGCTCCCAAAGTTCTCCAGGAAACTGCCATCGGCTGAGTTTGGGACCTTGAAGCAGGAAAGCAGTCTCTGAAGAGATGCTCTGCAGAAGGGTGAGATTTGTTCCGAGCTGACTCAGCCAGCAAAACCAGGTCTGAGGGAAAAGCTACAAGGAGGCAGAGCTGGCTCAGGGTAAAGATTTTTCCCAATTTCTCAGGCATAAGGCCGTGGCCCACCGTGTGACAGACTGAGCCTGATGGCAGGGAGGCTGGTGCCAGGCTGGGGTCTTGGGAGAGCACCCCCACATTGGGTGGAGCCAGGTGGGAGGAGAAGACATGGCACAGGGCTGAGCACAGACGCGCTGTGACCTCTGGCCTCCATTTCCAGACAGAGAAGCCGGCAAAATGGCAAAATGGCAAAATGCAGGTGGCGGATGGGCTCAGCTGTTTGCTTTTTCTCTTCCCTTCTTTCTCTTCTCCCCCCTCATTCCTTGTCTTTGTTTCAGTCTCCTGACAGCAAAACCCTCAATCCCCGTGCACACCAGTTGAAACGCCTAGGTTAGACTCTAAGATTATTATCAAGCGCTAGCATGCTGGCAGTTCTAACATGATGGGCAGCAAAAAGATACTCTTCTTCGCAAAGCTTGAGAAGATTCCAGGCTCAGGGCACTGGGAAGAGCCTCTGGCTGAGGGACTCCACTAGCATAGGCAGCAAAGCTGGACTCTGAACTGTTGCAATTATTTGACTTCACGTATAATTGCCTGTCCTTACAGAAGTGTCTCTGTCTGTAGGACAGTCACTGTTAGTCGACTGCTGTCTTGCTGTTGCAATGATACACTGTGGTGGGAATCCAGGGATTCTCAGGGCCCTGAATTTTCAAGGCTGTAGCTAACGACACACCTGCCACAGGCCAGGATTTGCTGTGGGAAAAGCAGGAGCTGGTGGCCACTCACTTCTGTGTCCCCAATGGGGACACACCCTCTGGATGCAGGATTCCTGGTTCATTTTCCATCCAGATGGTCTCTTCTAGACTATAGTTGTGTGAAATGGGACAAGGGAAACAGTATCTGAAGCTGTTGCCAGGGCAACTGGACAAAAGACTTCACCCTCCACTACTGTATATGTAATTTGTCAAAGGCAGCTGGCTCACAGAGAGAGGAGAGAGAAGAGAAGAGGTTGTGGCTTCTGGCCTTGGAAAGCAAAGTTGAAAGACTACTTTCTGGTTCACTCAGCTTCCACAGAGAAGGAAGGCAGTCGTGACCCATGCAGTAAAAACTCAGGCAGGTCGGGAATGAAAGCGAGGAGGACAAACCTTAAACATTTTTTGGTGATATGTGTAAAATAGTTGCATCTCAGGGCTTTTAACACCCAAGCTGTGTAAAGACCTGGACATTGAAAGCATGCCCGAAAGAGGAGGGGACAGGAGAGAGGACGAGAAACAGAAGAAGTGACCCAAATATTCGGGGGTGTATGTAAGGACATGTGAAGCTGGGAGTTCTCAACACATCTGCTGGCTCTTCCTTCTCTCCCCAAACTGTAACCTCTCATGACAGCCATCCCTGGACCGAGACCAGCATCACGGAGCTTGGACAAATTGAACCTGCTCATGGTCCTGAGGAAGGCTCAGGCTTGCAGTGGGCCCGCTCCAGGCTACCAGCTCGGTAAGGGCAGAACTAAGCCAGGGGCCCTGCCTCCAGCTTCCCCATCATCTTTCTACGGGTGCCTCTGACCATTGGTTTATTCTCTATGGTGATGGCTGCACAACCTGTGAATACTAGAAGCACTGAATCATATGCTTTAATGTGGTAAATTTATTTTAAAAATTTATTTCATGTATTGTATATGGATAAAAGTATAACATAAAGCATATATGTATATTTAATTTAAAAACCAAATATAGCTTTATACACACAACAGGGGCCACTAAGACAAGCACTGAGTTGTACATAGGGTCACAAACCAAATAGCAATGGATCACAACAATGCTGACCCTGAGGCTGCCCCGCCCTGTGCCCCGACTCCCACCTCCGGGGCTCCTTGGGGTCTCCTTACCGAGTTGGTGCCGAGGATCTGCAGGTTGGGCTTCTCCGACTCCAGCAGCTTGGCCACCATCTTGAGGAAGCTCTCCACGAAGAGGTTGATGCTCTGGCAGTGGCAGGCCATGAGCAGCTGGTCCAGCGCCTCCATGGCGATGCACACGTACCTGGGGGGAGCAGCAGCAGCACGGCCATGACTCAGCTGGACGCCCTGTCCCGCCACACTGCATGATTCGGGCAATCTAGAGGGCAGTGATCTCCTAGGCAGCCCCTGGGTGATGAGGCTCTTCTACAAGTTGTCAGTGCCCGGAGGCCATGCTCAAGTGTGCCCACACCAGCCCAGTGCTGAGAATCAGAGCTGGAAGAGACTCCAAAGACCAGTTTAGCCAACACCTCACGCTACAGCTGAGGAACAGGAGGACAGGTGATATGTAACCATTTCTTCAGTAAATACAAACAGGAAAAACTGATACCCAGAGAGAAAATTCTGAACCCAAATCCAGTGAAATCTGAAAATTACTTGATCCACGCCAAGAAGTGCTTGCTGAGCACCCACTGAGGAAAAGCTCTGTGTAGTCAGTGCAGGGGGGTAAGGATGAAGAAATCCTTCACATTAAGGAGCCCAGAGCTGGATGGATGAGATCCACATGCAGACATCTCCTCTAAAGGGAAAGTAAGAAATGCTACAAGAAAATCATGCATGATGTCCCATGAGGGTTCCCAAGCAGGAGAGGGATGGCTCTAGTGGGGAGGAAGTGAAGAACTTTACAAAGAAAGTTTATGAAGAATCTGAGATGGGCCCGAGGACCAGCCAACTGCAAAGGTTAAGGAATATAAAATTGGCAAGGTTTGCATTTGAAGATCTCAGCAGTTGTATGTGAAGTACGGCATTCCCACGGCCGACGGTATTACCACGTGTGGGTGACCTTACGCAGGGAGCATTTTTTTAAATTTATTTTTATTGTTAGACTTATTGGGGTGACATCTGTTAGCAAGGATTACATAGGTTTCAGGCATACAGTTCTACAGTGTGTTGTCACCTTGTTGTGTAAGTTCACCACCTAATGTGACCTCTCCCTCCATTACCACACATTGAGCTCCCCCTTCCTCCTCTCCCAACCCCTCCCCCTTCTCCCCTCCCTAACCCACTCGTCCCCAAATAAACATTAAACTATTGATTGTGTCCATGGGTTATTTGTTTGTTTGTTCATTCCTTTTCTCTTTGTTGCTTTCAGTTTTATATTCTGCATATGAGTGAAGCCATCCAGTTTTTGGTTTTTCTGTCTGGCTTGTTTCACTTAGCATGATGATCTCCAGGTCCAGCCATGTTGTTGCAAATGGCAGTATTTCCTCTTTTCTTACAGTCGAGTAGTATTCCATTGTGCAGGGAGCATTTTTGCCTCTCGGAGGACAGGGTAGACACAGAACCAAAATCCTTTTCTCCTCGTGAAGAAGGTGCTCTGTGTCTAAGTCTCTAACTACTTACGTCTTCGAAGTCTGAGTGATCAGGAGTACGTGACATCCAACGGTGAGTGACTTGATAATTAAGTCAGCCCATCCCATTTGGTGACAACCAAAGAAAAAGTTGTTTGTATTTCAAGCAAGTCCCAATAGCTTCTACTCTTCATTCACAATTCTACTTCTAGGAGCAACAAGAACCTTCTCCTACCCGCCAGCCCTTCAACCACCTGAAAACAACAGCCTCATTTTGCTTTCTCTCCTCCATGGTGAAAACAGCCAACCCTTCCCAGACTAGGCTTTGCAGAACAATATCCTGGGGGTCACTGGCTCCTCAGCGCCTCTCCTAAATCCTGAGATTCATATTCCTATGGAAAATTAGGAGTGCTTGTCTAAGCTCACCCCAACATCTGTTCCTGAATGACCATATGGTCGGGGAAGGTACATCCTTCACTTACAAAGCATTTGCACTCTGAAGAAAATAAGGTAGGAAAAGGCTATCGTTCTACTTCTAATGAGGAAGCTGCCCAAGCCTGTCCAAAATGATTCTTTATAATTTTACATCTTTATAATTTTCTTTAAGGAGTTAGCTTTCTGGGTCAGCATGTGAGATGTTTGTTCTGGAATCTCTTTCCCCCTTTTCCCTGTAAGTGAGAATTTTAGCTGAGCTGGTAGCTGCTCACTGGGATCATTTCCTGAGGCCACATGATGAAAATGGTGCCGTTAAAATGAGAAGTGAGGAGAGCAGCATCAGTGTCACCTGCTTAAAAGACAGGACGTTCCTCCTGTCCTCTCTTTCCCTCTCCCTTCTGGCTGGGAAGTGGCAACACACCAGACGCCCAGAGATGAAAGTCCCCGGATGACCTCATGACACAGAGCCTGCATCTCAGTCTGGACTATTACGTGAGAGAGAAAAAACCCGCTTCCTTATTGCTGGAGCCACTGACTTTTTGAGTCTCTCTGTACCTGAAATAACAGTATCTGATGATCAGGTTTAGAAGTGCTTTGAAAATCTAATGGTGCAAATAGAAGTGAGTCCTGAGCAATCAAATGCAAATCAAGCGACTGACCTCATAGAAAAGAGAAGAAGAGTTGAAATGGTTCTATCCTGCTGGAGGGGAGGTCATCACAAGCTTTCACGCACTCGGAGGATGGGCTTATGTGCCCATTCCGGGTGGCGAGCCTCCTGCTTGTAGAACCAAACCGTGTGCAGTGGACTCGTACTTCCCCACACAAAGAAAAGGCAGAGAAGTTGCCGTGAGCAGAGAACTCCCAAACTCAGCTGTGGTGCTAAACAATCAGCCTCTGAGTCAAGAGCAAGTAGCACAAGACCCCTGTTAAGGATCATGGCAAAGCTGTCACCACGCGCTTTTAAAGTGTCAAAGCTGCCTGATACACCAAAGTCAGGTTCATAGGCCGTGCATACCACAGAGGGTGAATGACACGATTCGTGCTTTATGTTGCGATCCAAATCATATCCGTCTTCAGATGTTAGGCAGATATTTAAAAATCCTTCATTAGCTGGTCATTGTCTTCTTTTTCAAAACCAAGTTTGGTTAAGTAAGGAGAAAAGCACAGGGATGACTTCCGGGGACTTGAGGCTCTACCTCTTCCGGCGCCCACTCACACACTGCGAGTCCAACCCGCCTCGCACGCGGGCCAGCCTTGCAAATCCGGCATATGAAGTCTCAGCTGTCAGGGAGTCTTCTAAAGTTTGTGATATTTTTAAGGCATCAGAAATCATTTCTTAGTACCCTTGAACTAATTTCTATACCGAGCCACCATGAGAAACGCAGACTCCCTGTTCTGAAATCTTCCTGTTCACGCTTATAAATTGTTTCTTTTATCGATATGAATGATGGAGTCAACTATTATTAAATCATTATTTAATGTTATGAAAATAAAATTACTACATAGTTGTCTCTGGGCACATTCACAAGCAGATGAGGCCGTGCTCTATCTACAGTGTCTTTTAAACACAAAGGCAGCACGGGTCTTTAGACTCCTTCAGTGGCTGGAGTCCCCACTTCTGGCTCAAGACAGCCTTGCCGTTCTGAGGCCACCGCAGTCCCAGTCCAGGGAGCCCGTTATGCCTTGTGGGCCCACTCCCAGCATGCTTCAGGTCCACAGTGCGGGCCAGGGAAGCAGACTGAACCCCACAGGGCTGGGGCCCTTTCAAAGGGGATAGACTTCCCCTGCAAACCAACCTGGACACATTCCAGCAACCAAACACGGGGAGTGGGAAGTGGGGGCCGGCAGCGTGGCATTCTCTCCTGCGATGAGTCATCTCAGCCCCCTTCGGTCTGAAGGGCTTCACCATTCTTTTACAGAGTTTAAACGAGGGAAAGGAAGGGGTGGGGTGGGGTTTGGCAAGAGAACAAACTAGAAGGCCTCCCAACCCCCAGTGCTTAGATTGCTGCTTTTCCGTTTCCTGTAAAAAGATTCCCAGAAAATCCTAATAAGGACAAAACCACCCTCGGCTAGTAAAAATAAATAAATAAAATGAAAAATTGGCTACTGACCAGAAGTGGAAATTTTGATGGAAAGTGAAAATTATGGTGGAAGTGAAACTGAGAAGTTAGGAAGTTTAAGGCCTATTTCTTTGAACACACACTACCCTTCATTCCCCATCTTGATCCCAGTACTAAGGGTGAAAGGATTGTGATTATGAACTTGAACTTTTCAAATTATCTTCAAAGATTAGAAATCAGTGGGACCGGGCAACCCCCTAGTTCAATGCTTGCTGTGTTCCTACTTCATCACCACCTTCCTGGGTATCCTACACTCTCAAAGGGAATGGACCATGGGCTTCTCAGAGGGAAGTCTGCTCAACAGGACTAGGGACAGACAGGTGTCGCTGAGGGGTCAGGGTTCTCCAACCAGGGTCAGGGTGCTTCTGGGAGCCCCACCAGGTCAGCTCCAGGGTTGGGATCCTCGGGGAGCTGCCCAGCCCTTTGGGTGTGGGCGGCTCCGTCCTACAGGGCTCCAGGCCCTGGGAAACCCAACCTTCTAATATGGTGTCCTGTACAGTCACCACTCCGTGGTCATTGTCAACTGACCCTGAGTCTCATGGAACACTGCCACGACTCTCCAGTTTCTAGGGGTGTCCTAGAGGTTGGGCTAAACTGTAAAGGAAATGCACAAAGCAGAAGACATGAAACATATGAGGATTCTTGCTGTTTGCTGCTCTGCACATCACTGCCCATCATTGTCCATGCTGATACAAAATACCGTGACATTCACTCCGTATCCTCTTTCTGCCCACATCTGGTTATCACCACTGAGGCTGAACACATGGAGACACAGTTCACACAAAACTGGAATGGGTGATGCTGCAGGGAGGCAGTGGGACACAAAAGCGGGGTTCTGTCACTGGGTCCAACACCCAAGGTTCATGTCCATATGATCAAACCATAAATACAGACACCTGCACGATGGCAGGGAGCCAGAGCCCCTTAGACTGCTTGAGTGCAAATATTTTAATCCTCCAAAGCTGCCATCACTGACGGAGAAGACAATAATGGTGTGTGGCACTGGGTAGGGAAAGATGTGGAGGGTGAGGCAAGAGAACTGAGATCAGATCTCACAGATTTTTCATCTCTAAATGTTTGATTAAAGCCCCCAGTGAGGCCTTCAGGGCTTTACATACGCAGAAGCTGCATAAGCTATTTTTAGCAGACGATACCAATTTTGAATTGCATTTCTAAGGGCAGTGGAATGAATCTAAGTGGCTCTGCCGGTGGCAGAATATTTTTACTGAGAGAACTGCAGAGAGGGCAGGCAAAATTAGTATTAAATGTTTAATGTTATTGCTCACATATTGGTTTTGGGTTCAGTCTAGGATAAAGGCACTTTTACTTGCGTGAACCTGCTTTATAATGTCAAGGCGACTTACATAATCAGCATGTACAGTATATTCATGCCCTTTTTCTTGAGTGTATGACCTAATTTTATTATGTAATAAATAGGAACGAATTGTTTTTGGTCTCACTTTTATACAGGGATAGCTTGATTTTGGATTTGCTGCAGAGGTGTGGACCTTATAGCCTGTCAGCATGATGTGAACGTTTTCACTCTCATTCCTCTTCCACCTTCCTCACCAGGAGGGTGGTGGAGTGGGGCTGATGGGCAGTGGTGGGGGCCCAGGAAGCGGGTCAAGGGGAGAAAGCCCCGCAAAGGCTCTGAGGCAGGAGGAAATTAACAGCCAGTCCATCAGGAGTGGGTCCAGAGTGTGGCAGGTGTGGGGGTGTAGCTGAGTGGAATGATGAGTTAGAGGCAGGTTGTGAAAGACCCTAGAAGTCAAACTGAAGAGCTTGTATTTTATTCCAAAGGAGGCAGGAAAGTACAGCTTTGGAACTGTGTTTTGAAGACCATAGCTAGCAGCATTAATCTGGAAGGACCAGAACAGGGAAGCAGGGACCAAAAGAGAGTAAGGGTCTGCACCAGAAGGAAGGTAGGATGGATAGAAAGCGTTCTGTGGAGAAGAGAAGCAACAGGACTTAGGAGCAATTCCCTAAATCCACCCCACCCTCTGCCACGCCCTGCGTCCCATCAGCAATGGCAGCAGGGACACATTAGGGTTCTCTCTGCATTCAGCCACGCTCCGACTTGTGGCGTGATGGTGAAGCAGCGAACACAGTGTGCCCCGCAGTTCACCTTTTTCATTGTGAAAGTAACACACACTCAACAGAGAGCACGGAGGAAACACAAAAGGGGAGATAGAAAAACCAACACCGATGAACCCCAGCCACGCTGCTCGCAAAATGCGTGCTCTTAACGTTTAGGGCGTATTTTGTTTTTACTGTATTTTCTAGGCATTGAGATTTCTTTATTTTTAAATTGATTGTAAACACTGTGTACATAATTATGTAATCCATTTTTCCATATTATATGGAAAGCATGTTCATAAACACCATTTTTATGGACTAGGTAATATTTCAACAGGTGATAAACACCATAGGTTACTAAACTATTCTCCTCTTACTGGACATTTAAAATATTTTCATTATCATGAAAAACACCAAAATGAGTATCTCTGTGCATAAAGGTAAATTACAGTTAAGATTGATTCCTTGAAATAGATGAATAGAAATAGAATTACTGGATCCAAGGACATGAGTATTTTTGAAGCTTGTGACATTATTTCAAAATTACTTTCTAGAAAGTTTCAAGCAATTTGCACTCATTCTACAAAAGAATTAAATGCTTCTCATGTGGCCATTCCTTGGTTAATACTGGAAATAATATTTATTTTTATTAATTTGATAAACGAAGAGAGTATCTTAGATTTCAACCCACATCTTCGATTACATGTTTTTTTTTTAAAATATTATCCCATGTGGTTAACCAATTCTATCTCCCCTTCTTGGTATTTGGGGACCTGGCCTCAAATCTTTTAGTGTCTAATTTCCCCACCCTACCCCCACTAATTATGTGCCACTAAAATATGAATCCGAGTCTTTTCTTTGATTTTTTAAAAATCACTCGTTTCATCATTTGTTTTTAAAACCTTGATGGTTTCTTTCTTGACACCCAATATTTAAATTTTAAACAGTTAAATCAATTGATCAGTCATTTTCTTTAAGATTTCTTCCATGCAAGTACTAACCAAGCCCGACCCTGTTTAGCTTCCGAGATCAGACGAGATCCGGCCTGTTCAGGGTGGCATGGCTGTAGGCCGTTTTCTTTAAGATTTCATTTTTTCTTCTAAACATAGCAAGTCCTTCCCAGAAGACTGATAAATATTTCACTTCAGTGTATTTTTAATGGGCTAATTACTCTTAACCTTGCTTTCTCACTGGAATGCAAACAGTTCCTCCTGGCTTTTCAAGACAGTAGGTTGAAGGAGACAGAATGGGTTTGATGAGAATAATGGCACATTCTGGGCTAGACTAATTTTCAAGGTCTCTGGCTGGGTGTGAGAGCATCTGGATAGAGACACAGGGGTTAATGGATGTTCCAAAGAGTTGGTCCCAGGGAGCCAACATCCATTTCTTCCCAAACCTTGGCAAACATCAGAAGAACACATGGAACCCACCTCTCAGTCTCGGTCCCCACGTCCTGTCTGTTCAAGAATCCAGTCTACTATCAATGTCATAAAAAAGATCTTTTTTTTTTTTTGCCTTAAAAATATAATACCATTTCTGAAAACCTCTCTCCCCCTTTCCCATACTACTTACCCATATCGATGCCGACCCACGTCACGGATGAGCCTCTCGGAGAGGTAGGCTCCAATCCGATCTAGCTTTTCTGGAGCTGAGAGGGCATAGAAGGTCAGCTTTTCCATGTTTGTCTTCACCAGGCCATCCTGTAAAGACAGACCATTCCTGCTCCCATTGCCACGCTATGGCTGGAAGAGATCAAGTCTAAAGGTAAATGTTAATTCAATTTAATCAACATCTAGCAGAGTGCCATTATTATGTATGTGACAGGCAACATGGGGTTTTCAGGGATATAGAGATGATTAAAATATAATTCTTGCCCTCCAGGAACTCACAACATAGCCCAAAGTGTTAGCTATAAATAAAAATAGTGAAATAAATGTATGTGCATGTGTGTATATATGAGCACATACATGTGTGTGAACACACATGGAAGTATATATGCATATGTGTGTAGGTATGTGTATACACAGATATGTGTGTGTGTGAATGAATGACAAGGCTTCACTGGCAGCAACTCAGAATTAAACCGTTCTGGATATCCAGTACCAAGACATGAACAGGAAGAAGGCAGCTCTGCAGTTCTCAAGGAACCCCACAGAGTCAAGTACATCAGATCCTGACATTCCTAAAAGCCACACAGCCCGTGATGCAGCCTGATGGCAGAGTGGTGGCCTGGAGGCCGAAAAAGCCAGGCCTCTGTGTGTGCACATCCCCACACCTGGCAGGTACTAGAGGGAGCCAGGAAGACATGGGCACCTGAGTCAAAACTCAAGAAGGGGAGCAGCTCCAGGAACTATCACCCAGAGAGAGATGAGTGAGAAAGATGTCTTGGTTCTTCAGCGATGGCTGAAAGCATGTAAAAACAGCCTTCCAGAGCCCTCTTCAGACCCCGAGACCCAAATATCCTCAGTCTTCAGGCACCCAGCGGCCTCTCAGCACTGCCTGGGGCTGTGGCCCCCATTCCTGTTCATCTGAGCAGCCCCATGGCGAGGGGCCTCAGAGGCCTGCCTTCCCCTTGCAGCAGTCCTCATTGCCGACAGAAGAACCATGATGCCAGCCGGCGATGTGACCCACCTCTGGATCCTCAGGGAAGATGTTGTCAACCAGCCTTTTGTACCTGGGGCGTAGGGCGCCGCAGCAGCCACACACACCTGGAACGGAGGGGAGAAAAACTCATGAGCCCAGCCTGGGGCGGGCCGAGGAGACCTGCAGCTTGTAAGGAACCAAACCCCGGCTGGACACAATGGTGCAGGGCCTGGGCCTGCTCTGGGGTTGGTACCTCCCATTCCTCCCCACCTTCCACAACATTTGCCTTTCTAACTTTGTGTCTGCTGCTTGGGGACTGGGCAGAGTGTCCTATGCAAGGGTGACACCAGCACCAGCACCTGCACGTGACAGCAGACCCTGGAGGAGTGTTTTGAGTGGTGAGGCTCTGGGGTGGGAGCCTACCTATAGGTCAGGTGCTGCCCATATATTCCACTGCTATGTGCATGTGTGCGCTCTCTCTCTCTCTCTCTCTCTCTCTTTCTCTGAAGCAGGACTATAAAACTGCCCCCCACAGCTCGAGAACCTTGCCCAGTGTCTGGGAAGGTGGACACAGCTTGGAGGAGTGGGTGCGCTTCCTATGCTGCCCCCTCGTTGGCTCCCCGTTTCCGTTCCTCAATTTCCTCTACCTTCCTCTCTCCTGGGGCCATTTCCATTATGCAATGTCATGTGAAACCATGATAAATTAACATCACCATTAATTATTAACATTTGAAAATGCATCTTTAAGGCAGCATGACCGTGGTATTTGAACACCATGGTGTTTGAGAGCTGGGCAGGGCGGCTGGGACTGGCCGGCCCATGGGTCTCAGTGCCGCCCCCCGCCCCCACCCCGTAAGGTTGGCACCAGTCTGCGGCCAAATGAAAACCTAAGGGCAGCGTGGCATGCTTTTAGACAGCCGAATCTCCTCCATTTTGGAGGCTCGGAGAGGACCTGCTTCTTTGCCTTTGGTGCTGTGCAATGGTGGTGTTGGAAGGCAATGATAATAAAACAATCCTTGGGAAAATTAAATGTCGACGACTTTAGGTCGCACCATGAAAAGTTTCCCACTGATGAAGGAAATCGAGCCGTCTGGAAACCACGGCTGTTCTGTAACTTTCCGGCCCATCAGGGACCTCCCCCTGCACATCCCAGCGTACCCCTCACTGCGTGGTGGGGAGAGTGGGTGCCCTCACCACGTGGTGGGGAGGAGGGGAGAGGAGGGCAGGGAAGGGCCTGGGAAAGCCCACCTCTCCCAAGGAATTGCCCCTCATTCTACCAATGAACACAGGGTTCCCACGGACCATTCAGAAAAGAATGTGGCTTCGCATGGCAGGGCAAAGGGCTCTGGGAGTTGTGATTGGGAGCCAGTGGGGGGCGGCCAGTGCCTAGAGGAGGGAGGAGCAGAGATTTGGGCTCTAGTGGTGGCTCTGTGTCTTTGGGGAAGCCATGGGGCACTCCAAGAGGGCAGGCAGGACATCAGACCCCTCCTCCAACCACAAGGTGTGCCCCCAGCGTCCCTTGAGCCGGGCATGGCGAGGGTGGCAGAACTAGTCCACAGCTGCACACCTTCCAGGTGTAGCCTCACTGGGCTGGGCGGGCATCTCATCTCCCTGCCCCTGCCTGGGAGAAGGTGCGAGGGCTCCAGCTGGCTGACGGCAGGTCATTTCTCAAGGTGGGACAGTTTCGCAGGTTTGTGTCCCCGTCGGGGGCCCAGAGCCCAGGATTTAACCCTGCCCTCCTCCCGTGGAGGCCGCCTGCCCTCTGCCGGGACGCCTGCTTCCTCCCCACATGCCCAGCAGGACTGCCCTGCAGTCTCGCAGCAGCCTCCTTCCTCACCACCCCTCAGACAGGAGGACAGCAGATAGAGACATGGAGAAGGTAGGACTGAAACCCGGGTCAGTCTTCTCCTCAAACCCGCCTAAAAGGCCCAGGAGCCGGGGCCCGCCCGGGACAGAGGCCAGCCTAACGGTGGCTGGAAACCCGGACTTGATGAGAAAGCACAAGCCCGCTTTGGGGACTCGGGGCAGAAACCCCCACGCAGGGGCATGTGGGGGCATGCCAGGAGCGGCCTCCCAGGGGTGGCAGGCCGGGTCAGGCCTTGTTCTAGGGACAGCTGTGGAGCCATATAGCTGACCATATCCTGATTGGTGGAAAGACACACAGAAAGGATCACTGAGGAAATACACCTACAGCTATTGCTTTGCCATCTTATCTGCTCCACTTCAGACGAGAGTGATTCTTTGGGATCCCGGCCAGAGTGTCGAACAGCACTCCGCACTTCCCGGGTAGGGAATCAGAGCCCAACACAGGAGGCAAGAAAGGGCTCCTTCCCGACAAGGCAAGGAGCTGGGGGGCTTGGTCAGGAGCCCCTGGCCTCTGGGTGCCACAGCAGCTCAGGACGACAGGAACCGACAGCCACCCCTAGAATCTCCCAACCAGATGGTGAATTCAAAGTAGGCACAGCTAGGCCGGGAGGGGCAGGGTGGGGGACAAAGAATAGACAACACTGAAAAGAAATTGAGGGGAGTGCCCTGATGGTGCAGTGGCTTAAGGCTTTGGCGCTGTCAGCGCTGCGGCCTGGGTTCGATTCCGAGTCAGGGAGCTACCCACATACCAAAAAGCAAAAAAAAAAAAGAAAAGAAAAGAAAAGAAATTGAAAACCCTTCATTGTCACCGAAGATGAAGTGATAGATTTTTATATATTTCTTTAATCTTGCTTCTGATGGTATTTACTCTTAATGTGAGTACACAGAAGGAGATGGCACTTTAATTCCTAGCCACATGCCTATAAAAGAACCTTTTAAATCCTTTTATTTCTCAGAGAGAGTGCTCTCCACCCTCTCGCACTCTCTGGGGGATCGCATCTGGCAGATCCAAACAGCAGACACTGAAAGTGAATGTATTAAGGAACTTCTCTGGTCACTAACATTTTTATACCTATTTTAAGTGAGAGAGGGAAACGTGATATGGCCAACTTGATTAGTGCATCGCTGCTCTGGTTACTAAAAAAAAAAATCACATTAGTGGGGATTAACAGAGTGTCCAATGACATGATTTCAGTGGCTTCTTCTGACTTTAAGAATGGTTAGTCCTCCCCAGTGGCCCTGCCCCAACCTCCGGGGCCTCCTTGAATGGTCCTGCCTTGGCCTTTGCCCTTAATACCCTCTGTCTGCTGTGTTCTTCCCTACAGTCTCCCGGCTCCCCCTTCACCACCCTACGGTGTCTGCCTAAATGTCACCCAACTGTGGACAAGTTCCCTGGCCACCATTCTCCTTTAATTTTCTGTCCCTCACCCATCCCTCTTCACAACACTTCTTACCAGCTGATACACTTCCTGTGTGTCTACACTCTGTCTCCTCCACTAGACAGTAAGTTCGTTGAGACCTCTGGGTGCTCGCAAGACAGTTCTCCCAGGGGACCTCAAGGGAACCTCCTGTTGGAGAACCGTTAGCTCCAGTTCCACAGTCCTGCCCTTCTGGGGTGGCCATCACCTCAAGGCTGGGCTCACTAGGGTCAATCTCTAAGATGGGGGGCTTTGGGCAGTGGGTGGCCTGGGGTCAGGGTTCCTTCTGCCCTGCCTACTCCACCCCAATTCCACCAAGCCCTGCTTGCCAGCTCCTGGTTTGGCCTGTGTTTGCAGCCCTGACTGCTCAGAATCACTCTTGCATCTCTGAGGAGGGGTCAGAGGTGCTGGCCGTGACTCTGGTGCACAGCTCAGGTGAGAGCACTGGCCCAGCTCTTTGCCTGCCCAGCACGTGATGGCAGCTTTCACAGCTGCTGACAGCCTCCGTGGACCCTGTGTCCCCACAACTCTTACGCACTGCAGCTATTTCTCTATTGCTCTGCTTGCCTGCAGCTGTTTCCTCAACTGATCTGTGCTAAGTATGAGGTCAAGTACTTTACAAATATTTCATATGATACTCATGATAACCACTAAGGCTTGTACTACTTCTCTCATTTTAGATAAAGAAGCAGGATCAGAGAGGTTAAGCACTCTGCCCAAGGCCACACAGCATGTACTTCTCTGCCATCAAGCACCCCTAATTCTCCCATCACTTTTCCAAAAATATATCCTCAACAATTTCTCAGGTTCATCCTGTGCACTGCTTTGCCATAGCCACTGTCAGTCCGTAGGGCATTTTCTTAACACTTGGGACCCTGTCCTTATAAATGCAACTTGGCCAGTCCCCTCGCTGCAATTCATTCTATAGGTCGTTTTAAGGCAAATCTTTTTCCTTGATTCAGTTTGTTTCACAGTCAAGCAGTTAGCATGGCAACACCATTACATCGAATATCAGCCCTTCAACTTGGTGTCCAACGAGGTGGGAGGTGAAGGGGTACTGCTTCCATCTCCATGTCCTTCCCCCGCTGGAGGTGGGCCTCTTGCTCATGCTCTATCCCCTGGACATGCCTTATGGAGCATCCAGAGGCCACATTAGAGTCCCGTGTGAGAAGGGCCAGGAGGACGGAGGAGGAGCCTACCATAGAGAGCCCCAAGGCTGCGGAGAAGAAGGTGACAGGGACCAGGCAGAAACTAGAGACAGTGAAGAGGCAGGAGAGTCAGAGCCAAGGACTGAGGCCTATAAATCATCACGCTGGGGGAGCCTGGCTGAACCCCACCTGCTGACCTTCGAAGCCCTCCATTAATAATACCCCCACTCTGCGCGTCACTTCTCATCTCTACCAGCTGACTTCTGTGCGTCTTCCACACCACATTACCTGGGACAGTCTTCTACCCCTGCGTGCTTGGGCTCAGTTATGTCGGTGACTCGTATTTCTCCCCGCCAAGATAAACTGTAAATTCCTCAGGCCTCGTTTCCTTCTGACCTTGGTCCCATACCCTGAGCCCAGCAGGACTCGAGGAAAGCTGGCATGACGCGTGATGCCTTTGATCAGCATGAGACCCGGGGAAGTCACCTCCTCTCCTAGCCCATGGTTTACTTTTTATAAACATTAATGCAATTATCCCTGTTCACCAAGAAAAATGCCTTTATGCTCAAAGTAGTTCACATTTATTTTCTTAGCTTTACAACCCCCTTGTAAAGGCAAGGGCTGGACTTGACCATCCCTACCAAAGCAAACCGAACTCTTTGTAAACAATTTACAATAAAATGTAACCCAGGGCCAAGGCACAGACAACCCATTTCAAGTGAATTGAAGGAAATGGAAGAAAGTTCAGAGAGAAAGGGGTGTAAGGCCAAGTGCCTCGGCTGAGGACCAGGCCTTGTGTCCAGCTGATGGCCACTGAACCGCGGCAGTTTGCACAGTACTTGCTGGGTGGGGTGGGGAAGAGGAGGAAGTTAAAAACATGTAAGTTCTGCCGTCACAAAAATGTGCTCACCGGAGTTCCCTGATGGTGTAGTGGCTTAAGGCTTCGGCGTTGGCGCTGTCAGTGCTGCGGCCTGGGTTCGATTCCCAGTCAGAGAGCTACCCACATACCAAAAAGCAAAAAAAAAAAAAATTGTGCTCGCCACTGAGGACAACACACACACGCACGCACACGCATGCATGCACATGCTCGCACACACACGCACGCATGCGCACACACACACACATTTAAAGTTGATTATGTCCCAGTGAGACTAAGGAGTCTATATGACTGAAGAAATTTTGGGGAGTTCAGTGAGTCCAGGAAGGCTTCCCGGAAGAGGCAGGACCTGAGCTGGATCTCTAGGGCTGGAGAGAGCTGGTGAGTACTGGCAAATCCATGAAAGGAAACAATCAGCTGCCCTTCAAAAAAGAAAATTTTAAGAAAATGACAAAGGTTCTCTTTTCTCTTGTTCCCTTTTCCCTTATTTCTGATTTTAAAAGGAATATATGCTTGTCTGTAAAATAGGAAAAAAACTTAAATGAATGTCATTATAACTTATAATCACAGTATTCATGATTAACTTATAATTTTGGAGTATTTATTCTAATTTTTGTTTCTGTGTTTATGCATATTTTAAAAACACATCCCTAAAACCGGGATCTTACAGCATCCAGTCAAAACCTATTTTCTTCTTCTTACACTGCGAGCCTCTGCCTTCTAGATATTTTTTTCAGAACCTCATTTTAATGGGTACTTACCATTCCCTCTTTTAACCAGACCCTAATTTAGTTAATCATCTCCCATGGCTGTTTTCCAATTCTTCATTATTCTGAATGATGCGGCAATTTGCCCCTGGTAATGAGAGCTGGGTATCCCCTGGGGAGAGCTGGATATGGTTTTACCGGTGATAAGAAAGTCAAATGGCACCATGTGGCTATGGGACGTCTGCAGGGGCCAGGTTTGTCTCTCGGCGTGGAAGGTTCGGGATTGAAGAGACCAAGAAGAGGTGCTGAGGAAAACGGGCTCAGGGCAGAGGGCAGAGTCCAAGATTCCAGACAGATTTTACTGGAAGTGGAATTTAAACAGCAGCTGAATTCTCCCTGGGGAGACGGTTTGGGCCAGTGGGTGTCTGAATTTATTGACAAACCAGTAGCTGTCAGTAGCCTGACCTTTTGGAGCTCTCTGCACTTTACTCGCTGCTTTCTGGCCGATCTTAGTTAATCTGATTGCCATCTTGATTGAGGATGGAGATTAAAAAAAAGAGAGAAATGTGTCTGGTTGATTGAATGTCAGGGCTTCAAGTATTTACTACCTGTGAGCTCCCCCTGGACTTTGGTATTGCTCATCTAGCGAGTAACAGATAAAAATAAACAGAACGGTTTTCTATTCTTTGTCTCTTGGAAACACTAACAGTAGGCAAAAATTTATCCCAACTCTTTTCCGGAGCCAAGCAGCCAGGCTTCCCATCCTAGTTCCAGCTCTCACAAGCTGTGCAAACGTAGGCAAGGAATTGAAGTCTCTGTGCCTCAGGCTCCTAATCTGCACAATGGGGACAACAGAACTTACTTCCTAGGCTTGTGGTGAAGAACCAGATAAATTAGCACAAGAAAGTTCTTAGGGGAGTTCCCTGATGGTGCAGTCGCTTAAGGCTTCGGCGTTGGCGTTGGCGCTGTCAGCGCTGCGGCCTGGGTTCGATTCCCAGCCAGGGAGCTACCCACATACCAAAAAGCCAAAAAAAAAAAAAAGTTCTTAGAACTGTTCCTGGCATATATTGATAAGGTGATTAGCTATTATCACCGATATTATAGTGATCATTTTTATTGAAATTTCTTTCTCAACTTAGGCGAAAGAAGGTAAGCTCAGAATAAAATGAAATTTCAGAACAAGAGTGGACCTTAAAGTCCTTGGTTTTATTTAACACTTGGAGTGCGGAGCACAAATAGCTGTTAAAAAAATCAAAGTCCAAGTCCCGGGAGACAGACATCACCTCTCAGATACCCCAGGACAAAGCTTCCGGTAGAAGCACAACCGAATGGCTGTCACTGTCAACAGTGGCAGAGCCACATGTTGAACTTCTCTGCGCCTGGCACTATGCTAAGTGTTCCACCTGCATTTGGTTCATTTAATCTTCACAAAAGTCTCCAAGGGTGATACGATTATCCTGGTTTCACAGATGGCACCAAACCTAGGCTCTTACCCAACATGTTGACTTGTGGAAATTAAAGCACTGAGGTCTCTGCCCTCAAATGCATTATGCTGTTTGTTGATGGGTAAAAATAGAAATGAAAGTGCATTCATCAGGAACATGAAACATGTATCGTCAGGATCATACTAATTAAATGTTACACAGACAGAGCAGGATTGCTGAGGTAACTAGAGGTGGGACGGGAAAGTTAAGAGGAGACAACCTTGCACGTTATTCCAAAGAGAAAGGATTCCATTTTGAATTGTGGGAAAAAGAGGGTTTTCCGTGTAGACAGGGTGGAGAGAAAACACTGACATTTGCTGGGTGCCTGTTATGTCATGTGCATAACTAAAGTGCTTTACTCTTAAAGAAAAAAGTCCCATGAGGTTAGTATTGCCACTTGCAGATGAGAAAACCAGAGCTCAGGGAGGGTAGTTCATTTGCCCACGATCACACAGGGAGCAGGGAACAGAGCCAGAACAGAGCCAGGGAAGCCCTCCGACAGCGCAGCAGTGGTGTCTGAAGATCTGAAGTGATAGCAGATATTTAGGAAGGGGTAAGAAGAAAATGTGCTCAAGTAGAAAAAAGACAATTTCTAACATGGATTATTTTTTTAAAAAAGTTATATGTAACGAATGATGACTCTGAACCAGCTCTGTAGCTCGCACCAGTTACTTTCCTGGTATTGATACTGAACTACAGCTTTGTGCAATGTTACCACGGGGGCGGGGGGCTGGGGGAAGGGTATCTGAGCTCTCCCTGGGCATGTCTTTGTAACTACCTAGGAATCTAGATTTCATAGTAAGCTGTTTGTTTGTTTTTTAAGTTGGCATGTAACAAAGGCAAAGACACTTCTTTGAGTGGAGGTGGTAACTGGCAGAGGACTGTGACCTAGGACTCTAATCTGCTCATGGGGGCACAAGGGCCAGCCTCCTGCCACAGCCTCTCCCTCCACCCCTCTGAGCAACCAGCCAGCCCCACACGAGGTTGGCTGCCACTGCAGGGAGAACTAAAGTTTGCCAACTCATATACTGAGCACCTATTACGGGCCCTACTGTGCCAAGGGCTGCCTGGGGATGCGAGGCGTTAACAAGACACAGGTCTGCTTTCAGGGCTCTGATAGTCGAGTGGGAGAGAAAAGGCACAATCGATAAATAAGATGGGAGTCGGCCTGGGTGCACTGACGTTTCGCACCGAGACCTTCGTGTGTTACAGTGGCTCAAAGGGGAGGGCCTGCCGCTTAGGCTGGGTTGGTTAAGGAGGAGGCAGGATTAGGCAGAGCCTTGACCGGGGGTGGGGCTAGCAGGAGACCACTCCTCAGAGGGGCTGCATCAGAACATAGGTGCAGCTCTGCTCTGAGCTCTGTGACCTCAGACAGGGCATCCAATCCCTGGCCTGTGGAAGACGAGCAAAGTCCCTAGCACAAGCGGGTACACAGTAGGTGCTCCACAAATGTGAGCTCTCTGCTCCCTTCATCCCATTTCGCACACATTTTTCCTGGTGCTGAATTGTCCTCATAATGTTCATCTTCAATGTGACTTAAAATGCCACTCGGAAGATCTGTAATAATTTACTGAACCTTTTCCATGTTAGTATTTGACATTAATCTTGTTTACATTTTCATGATGCTAAAAATAGTGTTGGAATGAGTGTGTGTCCATTAAAGCATTTTCTACTTTCTGAATGACTTCCTTCAGGTCCATTTCCAGAAGCTGAGTCAGACGGTGTATTTTTTTTTTTTTTTAATGTGGGTAGTTTCCTGGCTGCAAATCGAACCCAGGCCGCAGCGTTGACAGCGCCGAAGCCTTAGCCACCATACCACCAGGGAACTCCCGACGGTGTAGTTTTAAGACCCAAGAGTCTGAATGGCCTCTCCAGGGCAGGAAGCGGCCGAGGGTAGACTCTGTAGACGGACTGGAGTCCCCGGAGCTGTGAGCACGGAGGCTGGCACGTGCTGCAGCCGCCCGGGTGAGGACTCCGTCTTTACCTTGTAAGTGAGGGGCAGTGTTTACTGACAAGGTGTGAGAGGATGAGAAGAGGGTATTAATTAGGAAGACTGATCAAGACTAACCCGGCCAGGTGAATTTGAGTTTAGAGAGAATGGAGGAAGGCAGGCCAGCAAGGAAAGGAGCAGAAGCAGGAACCGAAGCACAGGGAGATCAGGGCCCTCTCAAGCCAGGCCGGTGGCGAAAGAGGAGAAAGAAGAGTGGGGGCCCTGTCCGAGTGAGGATGACCCACAGCTGTGAATGACAGCATGCAGAGGGCGGGGGAAGTCCGAGTTCCACAAGCCCGGAACCTGTGACTAAAACGGGGACCCCCCAACCCCGCCCCGGTGGCGCCTGACGAGCCACACTGGTCCTGGAAACTGGATTAGAAACTTGCCCCACGACCGTGGGATGACAGCCCCAGTGATATCACATCGCCAGAGTGACGAGTGAGGTTTGAGATCAGCCATGGGAAGGGAGGTGAATGGGGACCAGAGTCTAAACACCGCCCCGTGAAACCAATGCCCTGAGAAGGCGACTAACAATCTGGAGGGTGGACACTGGGGCTTCTAGCATCAGCCCTCTGGGTCCCAGATGTCCATGAATCATGGGCCCAGGCTACACTCTCACCACGACGCTCGTACACAAAGGAACGCCAAGCGAAATTCCGCCAGCTGGCCGCAATGTATCTGAATACATAATTTACGCACAAGCCTCACCGGCGTGATTTTGAAGGCAAGGTGATGTCGTGGAAAAACTCCTGGGGTAGAGCTCTGGATGAGAAAGGGAGACGACAAAATTCCGCCCACCCGCAGCATGGCCCAAACTCTGAAAACAGCTGGACCCATCCGGAGGAGCACCAAACCACAGGGAATTTTCTCCTTCATTTTCGTTTCCTCAGACACTATCTGGCTAGTTCCAATTGCCCCCGCCCCATCGTGCTTACATGGAACCCTGATTATCAGGGTCTGTGCCCCGGGGACCGCTGTTCCCCTCACCTGTCTCACTTGTACTCCTTTCGCCTTTCCTGGGCTCCCCGTTGGACAACGGCCCATTTCCACTCCTGGCACCTGCTACCCACACCTCCTCCTCCTCCTCACTTCTCAGCTCAGCTCAGCCATCACTAACTCCTCCAAGGCTGAATTTTAAAATCACCACTGGGAAAAAACTTGGTATGGAATCATTAATTTTTATTTCAGCATGCTTTGAAATCGGGGAGGGGGTGGGAAAGCACTGGGCCCCAGAAGCAGGCAATGGCAAATCCTAGCAAATACACAGGACTTTAAGCCCAGTTATCTTATATTTGTGCCCCAACATGGATAGAATGAACATGGTTTGAGAAACCTAACTTTACAAGGAGGCACCGAACATTCCAGGTTTTCTTGGAGGCTGTACTGAACTCAAGCTTGCAAATTAAGGCTGTCTGTGTCTGTCATCTTCAGATTGCTATTAGCATGTCAGCATCCTCAGAGCTCACCGCAGCCTGGGTGATGAAATCTAGGTTTCAGCTTCCCAGTATAGGAACTGACAACAAAGATCAGAGTAGAACACAGATGCCAGCTTCTGACAAAATAAATAAATAACAATAATAATAATGGCTCCCTAGGACCATCTCAGACACAGGGGCTAGCGTGGCACATTGGCTCTGAACCCTCCCCCATCCCACCCCGTGCACGGTCCAGGAGAACCAGTACGGGGAGAACCATGGCGGGAATATGGACCCCTTCCCTCCCCTTGGTTAGAAATCCCATTCTCTGTATCTGCACCTGTCATTGCACAAGGAAACAGGTAAGAATGGATTGGTGGCTTTGTTTGGAAACAACCTAAACGTCCATCAATAGGGGACTGGCTAAATAAACCAGGGAACCTCCCTGCGATGGACATTGTGAAGGAGCTGAAATGAATAAAGCAGAGCCATGAACACAGCCCTGATAGATCTCCAAACATACTGGCAATTAAAAAGGAAGCTTCAGAACACGTATGGCATGGTACCATTTGTGTGCAAATGCTTACAGGCCAAGCTTGGCGTGTGTGTAAATATGTATTACAAAATAGGCTGCAAATGCACAAAGGTCTGTAGATATCCATAATGCAGGGTTATCAGTGTTCAGGTCCCCTGTGGGGGCTGGAGCTGGGGACCTAGGGATGAGAGGACGAGGTAGCTACTATAGTACCCACTGGTCACTTCTGGTTATTTAAATTAAATTAAATTTTAAATTCAGTTCTTCGGGCACACTTGCCACCTTTTATGTATTCAGTAACCACTCGTGGCTAATGGCCACCATAGTGGACATGCAGATGTAGAACATGTACACTGCAGAAAGTTCTCTTGAACAGCTCTGACTTAGAGCTTTAGTTTTAATTTTATTTTCTTCCCCCAACAAAAATGTTTTATGTATGACTCATTTAATTTAAAAGAAATATAATTTTGAACGTTTCTCCCATTTTCTCTTCAGGATAAAATGCCTCAAAAAACCTGACAGGAATAATTTTCTGTTTAAAGATTTGGAATCCAAGAGTTTAACACACACACATGCACGCGTGCACACACACACACACACACACACACACACACACTTTTCTGTACTTGCTCAGGTTGGGCCTTGCTGGAGCTGATTATAGACCCAGAAATCATCTCATTCATTCGCACAGGCAGGCATGCATGCAATGCAAACGCACGGAGTACACTGGACAGAGTGGAAGATAAAAAGAAATAGAATGCAGCCAGTCCCTGTCCTCTTGGGCACGCCCTCAGGCAGCCATCACAGAAGGACGTGCAAGTGTCACTTGAGTCAGAGAGCCAGGGACTTCAGAGGCTGGAGGTGTCATTTCGGGGTGATGCTTCCCAATAGAAATGAGGCACAGATAACGTGTTGACAAAAAAAGAGAAAGGAGGGCATTCCAGGCAGTGGCAACAGCATCAGCAAAAGCTCAGAGGAGCCAAGTGCAAGGGAGCGCTTAGAGAGAAGTCAGCGGCCCGTCTTTCTAGGGCAGGGTTGGGGAAGCTGGAGCACGAGAGAGGGGCCCCTTCAGCCTCTGCCCCCTGTGAAGTGGTAGGTAAGTGACAAAGGAATTTAGATAGAAAGCAGAGGCTGTGACTGGTGTCTCACCTACCCCGGAGCCAAGTGATGACGTCTGGGATCTGGGTAGAGGACAGGAGAGAAGGTGCGTTAAACGCAGGCTAAGCGCGGTCCCTCTCCTTCCCTTCAAACCCGGGGGTCACTGAAGAGAGTTGACAGCTGAAGGGCCAGTGGTGGAGCTTTTACGGGCGACATTTAGAGACAAGGGAGTGACAGAAGCTCACAGCATGTGCACGGCGAGGGGTGAAAGGGGTCCGCACTCAGAAGGCATTGTGTCAGTGCCGTTTCGGGGGGGGGTGGTGAGTTTCAAAGAGTGAAAATGGTCAGGAGAGGAAACACAGAGAGATCCGAGAAGAGGGGGAAGGCACAGGGCTCGGCAACCAGCTCCATGGTGACCCTGTGGACACATTCTCAGTAGAGGGGTGGCACTGCAATCTCAAACAGTGTGGGTTACGTGAGGAATGACTAGTAAGAGGGGAGGAGAGGCATGACCTTCAATGCCTGCGGGCTTAGAAGCAGCATAAAATGTTACCTGAATCATTTACAAGGAAAATAACACCTGGCTTGTCTCTGCATCGGTCACGGTGGATCCACTGCTTTGGCAGGCGCAGGCCCCTGGGCCACCAGTGAACTTCTGAGACGGCCCTGACACCTTCTGCTTCCAGTGCGGCCTTAAGACCCTGGGTACAATCTGCCGCTATGATGACAAAATTACCACTAACAGCACGCTGCTGGTCTTTTATTTCATAATTCAACTGGTCCTCGCTTTATAAGCGTTGTTTATCAGGTTGCATTCATGGAAGGAAGTACTTCGTGAGCCTTTTAAGCCCAGGGGACCACAATCAATGAGAAGGAAGAGGGGAAGAAGTTGATGCTCATGTGTGTCTCTCTCTGTAGTTTGTTCTGAGCTCAGGGTGGGAATTCATTCACCTGAAATTCATCCATCAGAATGCCTACGACTTGGCACAGCAAGGCGTTTGATTTATGTTTTAAGTACACGTGAACTATGAGGATAAGAAGCCTTCCAGGAAATAACTCCTGCCCTCAAAGCGCTTGCAGCACCGACTAGAATCTATCACATGAAAACAAATACATGTTAGAAATTTCTGGCAATCTGGTTTAAGTTTGGAGCTAAAAACTAGCAATCGGGATTTTGGATTTACAACACATTTATTATGCAATCCCCATTCCCATAATAGGTCCAGTTTCCTATTGTGGCCACCAGGCAGCCTATAAAAAGCAGGGTTACTCACCTCCAGCTCTCCCAATGAACACACTGTATCAAATATAGAAACCCGGGGAAGCGTCATTGTTATGGAGCCAAACTGATTGAGACCAAGTATGAGAGTTTTAAATGCACAGACGAACTAACAGATTTCAACCGCAGACTCTTAAAGACTAAGAATCCAAGATCAATCATTCAAAAGTCCAAGTCTATAATCACAGAGTCTGTCACAGCAGGAGCGGCGGTGCCAGCACACAAAACAGGCACCATGCCCAGAACTGCTAAAACATAAAGCCACGACCAGGGTGGTCTTGGTGCCAGAGGGAAATTTCAGAAGCAACACTTGAAATGCAGAACGGAATCAGGAGCAAGCACCAGAATTCAGCAGAAATGCAAAATAAGCACTAGGTTGAGTTGATAGATAAATGCCAAGTAAGCAGCGGGCCAGGCACAGCCAAGACCCAGTTCTAAGGAAGCAGTTCTAGTGCGCGTGCGCATTCTGGACCTACCTGCACCAGAAAGAAGTCCCTCAGGCAGATCCTGCCCGCGGTAAGAAGCAAGAAGCAGACTGAGCAAGAAAGCAGCGAAGCTGAGTGGCTCTCAGAAAGCAGCTGGAAGGAGGAGGAGAGGACGCTTTCTCCCAAGTAGATCCTGAGCCCCATGACTACTGTGTGGCCGTTTAAAAGGATCTGCTGATGGTAAAAAATCTGCATTCTGATCTCTCCTGTTCATACCAACACCAACTAACATTAAGCTCTTCAGTTAAGAGGTTTGGATGCGTTATTTTATTTAATCCTTCCAACCACGTTAAGGAGGGGTCTGTTGTCCCACTTACAGATGAGGAAAATGAGGCTTAGTTCAGTTAAGTAACTTATTCAAAGTCACACAGCTGTTAATGGGAGCGCTAGGCTCAAACCCAGGCCAGTCGGACTCCAGGGTCTTAGCATGTAACCCCTGGACTGCAAAGGAGACAATGAGATTTAGTCACTTCCATGTGCCATTAGGAAAAACAATTCATCACCTGGGGATATACAGGTCTTCATGCAGAGATGTCACTTGCTAGCACATTATTAAGAAACAGATAAATAATAAGGCCATTAAAGGCTGTGTATTCTTAGGAGAATGCCATCACTGTGCGCTGCGAGGTCACAAAAGCCCCGAGAGGAAATGGAAAAATCAATCCTGCCCACACGCCCAGCCCTGCTCAGCCATCAATCCTGCCATGCTGGTGCTGAGATGGTGCCGCAGGCCTGGTAAGGCCAGGCTTTGTTGTGTCATTTAAAGTCCCATTAGAGCCAGCAATGTCGCAAAGGCCTTAACACCAGATGGCCCCCTTTATGAGCCCTCTGCCCACAGCCCTGCCGCAGGCATCATCCGCCTCCCAGCTGCCATCATGGGTTGGACTTCCTGGGTCAGCCTCCCCTGCGCTCTGCTCAGCACATAAGCTGTCTCACAGCACGTGCCCCTGACCAGCAGCTCCCGATGAGCACTATTACTGGGGTGCTGGGGACCGTCTTGGGCAAGAGGCCTGGTGCTGGCTGGCACAGGCCCTTGGCTGTCTTCTAGCGATGCAAAACTCTGCTTGCCTGCAACGCAAAACAGACGCACATTGTTTGTGTGCATGTTTTCTTCTTTTCCTGGCTTTCCTACTGTCTTATTGCAATATAATTCACATGCAATGGCTGCACAGATCGTAAGGGTTCAGTGTCTTGAGTTCTGACAACTCTTTATACACTGGGTAAGCACCACCCAAACAAGACATAGGACAGTTCTGATCCCCTCAAAAAGTTCCCCTCTCCAGTCAATCCCCTTGCCCAGCCACTAGGTAATTTCTAATTTCGCTGACTATAGATTGGTTTTTCTGCATGTCTTCTTGCATAAGCACTTCCAAAACATAATTACAAGATTCTAGAAACTATCCACAGGTCTTTAATGATGAAAAACACTTTTAATTACCTTCATTTATGTTCTGCCATTAAAATACATGTTCACTGTAAAAAATGTGAAAAGTACAATATTTGTTAAAAGAAAATTTAAAAACCAGCTGCAATCTTGTCACCTGGAAAGAACCACACTGTTCCTGTGCCGGTGGGTTTCTTTCAGGGCCAGTACACACGCGTTGATCAGAGGCTGGCTGCCTGGAGTGGCACTGGCTTTTTTGTAAATACATAAAGCTTGCTGCTGCTCCCCTCAGAAGAGGCCGTTTAGAGTTACCTGTGTAAGAGGCAACTCAATCCAAAATCAACCTGCAAGTTAAGGCACAACCCTTGTGGTTCGGTTGCGGCCAGCATCTGAATTCATTGTTTACTTGCTTCTGCGGAATGTGTCTTGCACACCTCTGCCCACTGGCAGTCCCACGGACATCCCGTGGTCCCTTCATCACTGAGAAGGACAATGGCCAGCTCCTTGAACCGTACCCCACACCAAGGTGAATACACATTTGCCATGAACTTAGATCATCCGTAAGACGGTCTCCATATTTGATCATCTGTCCTCCAGCCACTCACAAAATGCAGTGACAGATGTGCTGTCAATCTCATTGATATGAATTTTCGTTCTTTTAAAAACTGGCCCTTAAGTTTTTAATTTGAGTTGGAGTTTTCCAGAGATCCAAAGAATATGATGATGTCAGTTTCCTTTTGTATTTACCCCTAAGGTGACTAATGCTAGGTCGTCAGCACAGCCTGCTTTATGCCATCGCCGAAGGGGTGTTTTAATCAATTCTGACAATAGTGAGTGTGTGTGTGTGTGTGAGAAAACTTGTTAAAAACTGTGGCAAAATATACATAACAAAATTAACCATTTAACCATTTTTAAGTGTACGATTCAGTAGCATTAAGTACATTCGCACTGTTGTACAAGAATCTTCATCTCCAAAACGTTTTTTCTCCTTGCAGTTTTACATTTGCAGATGTGAGAACTGGGACACTCTAAAAGACCATGCAGCCCAGCCCTCCCAATTTACGGACGATGGCACTAAATCTGAGGGAGGCTGAGAATCTTGTTCAAATTCACGCAGCAGCAGAGCCTGAATCAGCCCTGGTGGCCAAGTCCCTCGCAGGGCAGAACGAAGGCAGGCGCTGGACAATGTCCAGCACCGCCCACGCCCCCCAGAACACTCAGCCCTGTTCTTCCCCGATAGTGTCATCTGGGGGAGAGGAGGGCATTCCTAGCAGTGCTGTCCTCTTCTCCTTGGGGCAGCATTTCTCAAGACAATAGGACGTGTTTACTGATTTTATCAGCCGCTGGGCTCAGGGTTGCTGATAGGACTGGGCGCTTTCACGGGTTCGATGGAAGCTGGGGAGACTCTGATATTTTTCCCCTCTTCTTCCCTGTCTGTAGAAGGTCAGCATCCCTGCTCTTCTACCCGGTTTCCATCTAGCTCGGAGCTGGAAGGTGCACAAGGCTCACAGTCTTTGATCCAGGAACATTCTAGCCAAGTGCTTCCCCTCAATGCAAAAAAGACATGTCACTGCTTTTGCCTTGAAGGGCCTTTTCATCTTCCTTGTTTTGTGAAAGAATAGTGCACAAATAATATGAATGGGAATCAAAATAAAGATTGATCCACAATTATACCACTAAGTGACCTTTCTTCGTGAAGAAAAAGATTGCAGCATTTATTCTGAGCTCCACACACCAGGGAGGAAATCCGTGAGAATGACTCTCCACCTGCCGTAAGCATCTCAGCGGCTGGGCCACGCGGCTTTCTCATGGCTTACACCATCAAGTCCAGAGGAAAAACCAAATGGTTAGATTTTGGCATGTTCTGAATTCTATACAGAATTACAATCAATGCGAGAAGATATACTAAGATGATGAAATATGGCTGCTGTCACTACAGGATTCTCTCTGAGATTTCCCAGCCTATTACCATTGGTGCCCTGGAAGCATGGGCTGTTGTATGTGTGGGTGTACGAGAGACACCTATCACTATTTTATAGTTCAATGCAAAACATCGGAGCCTGACTGCATACCAACGATCTCTGCTAGATGCTAGGAAAAACAAAGATGATTGAGATAGAGGCTGTGTCCTCAAGAGGTTCACAGATCTAGTGTGTGACAAATAAATGACAAAAATAACATCAAAGCGTAAGATACAGTGGGGACACAAAGAAGGTGTGGCGGGAGGCTGCAGAGTTCTGGGGTTTTTGTGAGCATCCACCCTGCATAAGCAGAGAGAGGTGAGGAAGGCCTGGAAATGCATCAATCTATTGCAAGAAGTGCCTTTCTAAGTGATCTTGTCTTGTAATTTAGGGATTCTTCTTCACATGATTTATAAATGTTATTTCAAGTATTATCCACCTAAAAAGAAAGTTAGGACATGGAGTCTTTCTGAATAGTTACGATGAAGCTTAGAGCTCTGCCAAGCTAAGAATCGGAGACTCCTCATTCCTGGATGCTTGAATTTATCTGGGTCCTTCTGGAGGGCAACCAGAAAGTTAGCCTTTGAACCTAGGAAGCCTCTGAATACAGGATGTGCATTAGGGCACTGGGCCTACAAGCCTGCATGGGTGCCTGAGGCAGCTGTATTCCTAGGTGTAAAGCCACAAGTAACCTTTGTGAAATCTCCTAAAATAATTCAGTTCAGAATTCCTCTCTTGTAGTGAAATTTGCTGTCTGGCATAAGGCACCTGGGATTGCCATCAGGGACAAAAGCAGTGTTTTAATCTCATGCACAGCTCTGGGAATGCACGCGTAGGAGACAATGGAGAGAATGGACTTCACCAGCTGCATGACCTTGGGCAAACAATTGGGTTTCTGGATCTGCGTGCTCAGCTCAACCGTAGAAATAATGACACCTCAAAGTGTTGTTCTGAGCTGAGATCATGAATAGAGTGACATGGAATAAACTCTGCTAAATTTTAGTAAGGCATAACAATGCAGCCTAGCACGAGGATTTAGATAGAGATGTCACATCTGTCCTCTTTGCAACCTATGGGATTGTCTCGTCTTTCTGGTGCAGGGGTGAGAGGGACACTGTCACGGACTGCCACCCTGCAGATGGGCCTCTAGGAGACAAGAAAGGGCTCAGCATGGTCAGCATTGCGGTGGTCCCCCCTCGGGGGCCCGATCTAGCAGGCAGACTTCACAGAGGCGGGTGCTCCACTCACCAATACTGCAGAAGCTCTCTGCTTTTACATTCCTTTACCAGACCCTTGTGTCTGAGGATTGTAACAAACACAGTCTACACATGACATGCCCATCCTTGTGTGCAGGGACTGGAGAGGGCATGGCCATGCCAAACAAATATCCATAAAAATTGCTTGGATGGTGATAATCACCTTTCCTATGTCTACTGTTCTGTAATATAAATACATGTATATCGACCACTCACTACGCAAGGCAGACTAATTATCCCTATTTCACAGAGGGAGGAAATGGGCTCAGAGAGAGATGAACCAACTTCCTAGGGTCCTGTGGCTACACAGTGGCCATCTGGGAAGCAGACCACGATTCCTCTCTCACTCATATGCCCAGTCCTAACCCCAGGGCCAACCTACTGCTGCATCTGGACTGGCTGGACCTGAAGACGTAGGGAAGAAGTTTTAATTCACAGCCAAACTATTAGAGAAGCAGAGGCTCCTGCTGCTATAGAAGGTCCCAGTCTCTGTTCTCCAAGCCAGCCACGGAGCATGGAATACATCTTTAAGAACACTGCTAACCCAGGCATGTGTGTAACTCTGTTGGTTGGATTGCCTACTCTGCTGCCTGCCTGTCTTTCTCTCTTTCTCTCTGGGATGTACAAGCTTGGGCAATTAATTTTGTGAACTCATCCTAGAAAAAGTGCTACATACCTCACTGCTGAATATCACTATGGTCACCTTCAAAGTCCTCCCCTTGGGAAGCTATGCACCGATGTCCGCACCTAGTCCACCCTTCAAAGCAATGTTGGAACTCTTTCTCTGGAATGGCCATCAGAGCTGTCGTTATGCCCAAAATCTGACAATTAAGTTTGCAAACTTGCCACCATGGGATTACATTGGCAGCACTGGACAAAAAACTTGGTAAGTTGTCATAATATTCATGACATGTCTGAGGCCAAAATATGTACAGGGTCAGATGTTACAAAGAGGCAAAATTTTGAAATGACATCTAGTTCAGGATTCATCCACTAGGCAGGGTTTTTGAGTACCTGCTCTGTCCTAGGCAGTTCATATATTCACACATGCAACAAGAGAAATGAGTTCCCTGCTTTCATGGGGCTGATGGTTGAGTGGAGACACGGACAAGAGAAATGTGAGGTTCTGCTAAGTGGCTGTGCAGTGAGTTAACATAAGGCACATGAACAAGAGTGGCCAGACCGCCTCCCTTAGGAAGGCAGAAACAGCTTCTCCAGCAAACTCTCCAAAGACACAGTCATCGAGGAAGGAGACATGACAGCCCCTGCTGCGACAGGGGACAGATCAGGAAGGAAGCCAAGAGCAGGGCTGGTGGCAGTGTCAAAGTGAGGAATCAGAACCCACAGACTTGCATTTGGACCGGTCTTCTTGCTCTACAATGTGGTATAGAGCAGTTTACGGGAACTCTATTTTTAAAAGAATCTAATTTAGACCAATATTTACAGAAATACTCCTCTTCTAGGTGGAGCTCAGGGAGGAATTTCTCTCAGATCTTAGCATTGCAAAAAGCCGTATATGTCCTAGGCAACTGCATTGAAGTTTTTCTAGATGCTACGAGTCTTGCATATGATTTCCCCCTTTGTCTGGCCTGTAGGAAGCTCAAAACTGAATTTACCACAGGGCCTACTGGTAGGCCTGTTTTCCTAAAATAACTTCATTCTTGGCTTTATTTTTTCTGTTTTACTCTTAGATTTTCTAGGTTTTGATCCCTTTATTTATTGTAGCACAGGTGTGTATATAAAATATATGCCCCAAATCCTCTTTGGAACGAGTCAGATTATAATAAAAAGCTCTAGGGAATTTAGCACCTATTTTAAAATATACTATTTTCTATATCTGCTTATGTAACCCACATGTTATGTACCATGGGAATGTTCAAAAAACCCTTCAATTCACCTTACCCCCACCCCCATCCCTCCTACCCACCTACCCAGTCCCACCGCTTTTTTTTTTTTAAGGGGCCAACATCTTTTATTGCATCTGCACAATTGTAACTGGTTCAAAGCTTTCCCACTCCCGAGGCTACCACCCATGGCTGGCATCTCCTCCGCTTGTCTTTATTTCCACATCGTTCCCAGCCCACCCCCCACCCCACCCCCATTCAGCACAGTGTCCCCAGCTTCATTCCTCTAAAACATCAATTGAGCAAATCAGCCCTTTGACAGTTTAAAAATCTTCGAGGGCTCCTACTGTCACAGGGATAAAGTGAAAACTCCTTATGCTGATCTCATCTCCTTCTCTATCCCATAACTCTTCACCTAAACTCTGCCCCAACCAAACCCCTGCAATTCCCTCCCCTGCCTCTCCCTGGGCAGGTCCTCTCCTTCCCATCTCCAGGTACTCGCCCTGGTGCCTCTGCCTGGCACGCCCTTGCTCCTTCTGCGCCCAGCCTCAGAGCCCTGCACAAGCGCCCGCTCTCCCCTGAGGTCCTCCCAGACAGGGCCCCCTCACGGCGGTCCCTTCCACGTCACTGCTGGCTGAACCTCTGACGAGTTACTCCACTCCGCCTGCAAAACTGTGCAGTTTTACCTCTGTGTATCATTTGATGTTCTGCATGTTTTACAACCTGTTTTCCCACTGAAACTGTAATCTTCTTGATGAAAAGGACTGTCATACAATTCCATATCTCCCATGATGCCCTATGTAGTATCATATGTAGCTGACACTCCAAATACTTGATAGTTTATGTCTATTTCCCTTCAAAACACAAAACATAAAGCAAATGACAGGCCAATGGTTAATATCCTCAATAAATAAAACAGTCATATAACCATTCACTAAAATGCAAATGGTTAAAAAATGTAGGAAGTGTTTAACTTCACTAGTAATACAGAATATAAGTTAAAATGATATATAACTTTTCTATTAAATTAGCAAAGATTAGGAAAAATCTCAATATTTAATGCTTTTGAGAGTATACAAAGATAGGCACCATCCTAACTGCTAGGAGTGTAATCAATAAGAATTGAAAACAATTTGACAATATGTAACAAATCTTTAAGATGTTTATATACTTTGATCAACTCATTTGGAGGGTTAGGGAAATATTCCACAATTTAGAGAAAGTTTTGTGTACTAAGTACTTTCCCCAGGGTTATAATATTGGATATTTATTTATAAACTGAATGTATAATAAGGAAATTACACATCCATTCAGTGGAGTGTTACAGTAGTCATTAAAAATGGCAGTCAACAAGTTTTTATTAACTTGGGGGAAATGCTTATATTCTGATGCTAAGTAGGAAAAAAATAGAATACAAAAGTATGTAAAATAAATAATGACAACTGCATAAACAAAGGCATGGAAGGAAAAAATATGAAAACAGTAAAAGCAGTTATACTTGTGTACAGTTTACTGGGTTTCTGGATTTGTCTATAAGGTTTGGATGACTACCAGGAAAAAAAAGGAAGATGCTTTTTACATTAGATTGTCCTTTCGTTTGACACAAGGAACAGTTCCACAAGCACTGTTATTAAGCTTATGGGACGTAAGTCTTTATTTTTATTTTTGTCCTTTTTAAAAACTATTAAGAAACAGAGAGAAGAGAGAGTTGGGGCAGCTGCCGCATCCTGAAACACCTCTGCAGTGAGGGCCACACTGTCATCTTCGTAGAGCCAGGAAACGGGCTCAGAAAGGGTCAGGGCCAAGATCACCTGAGCGCAGAGCCCATCTCAGAGGGCTCCCTGGTGCTTCCGCACCGTCACACCTGGGTCGGCACGGCCAGGGTCAGGCAACAAAGGGAAAAGAAAGGGCAAAAGCAGCCGAGCTCAAAATCCTAGCGGTGATGTATGCAACAATATACAAGGTTGGTCTTGGTGGGTGGGGTTGTGGATGGTTTTCTCCCCCTTTCTCTCCTCCACATGTTTTCTTAAGTGGTATTAAATTTTTATTTTCATTTATGCGCCAGAAGAAAACTACAACTGCTTGAATTCACTGAACTGTGAGAGGCAAGAGAGAGTAAACAGGCTTCGCTCACCCCACCCCCTTCCTCAGTGGAATAAAGGAGTTGGTGGGGTGGGGAGTGATGGAGGAGCTGAGGAGGTTGGAGTGTGTGTAAGTGGGGTGGGGGGAGTCCCCCTTATGAGGAGCAGCAGGGCCTAAGGAACTTTGCAAGGGTGAGCCTTTGCACCTCGGGAGTCGGCCCCGCCCTGCACCCTCTCCACCAGGCTTCACCCATCAGTCACCCACATGTGCTCTGTGATGCACATCTACAGAAAGTTGCATACCATGGTCATTTCCCCTACAGTCAGCACAAAGCATGAAGAAAGGCATATGTTGGGGGCGAGGCAGCACCTAGACATGAGTGGGGGTTGGTCAGAGCAGCTTGTGTCTTAGGGGTACGGCCACACAGGCTGTGATTCCCAGGAAATCCTTTCCAATCCTTCTTCATGGCCAGCAGCGTTCACTCTGGTGAGAAGCATTTCTCAGAGAGCCCTGCCTCACCTCAGTGAGTAAGTGGGGCACTCCCAGGCAGGACCACGACGACTCCCTCCCAGGAGAGAGAAACAGGGAAACTTTCAGTTAACACAATTCTAACACAAAGAAAAACAAATGGGAATCCATTTTTGCCGAGAATTTGCCCTCCATCTTCCTACCCCAGTGCTTTAATTTTCCAGGTCCCCTGACAGGTATAAATGAGACTGTGGGAAGTCACCTGTGCCCCTTTGGAGGGCCAATTCCAGAAAGGGGTTGGGGTTTAGGAATCAGTGAGTGGTGAGGAGGCATTTGGGGTGTGTTGGGTGAAGGGAAAGAGAGTAAGTAGTTTAGTGGCTTGAGTGGCTAGCTAGGTCAAGGTGATGTGTTAAGGTGGGGTGAGAGGTGACGTGAATGAACAGATACCTTCAGGAGCTGGCAGAGGGGAAAAGAGAAGGGTAAAGGCTCAAGACTACCAAAAGGGGCAGGCTCTTGAGCAAGCCACCTTGTGAGTGAAGACCCTCTTATGATGGATGCACTGTCCCATCCACTGCCCGGCTTTGAGGCTCACAGCAGCCCAGGGAGGTATGTGGGCGTCTCACCATTTTCTACTGAGATATAATTCCCAGAGACGAGCCCACTTGCCTAAGGTCACATAGCTGTGACCTGGCTCTTGGATTGAGAGGGGCAGACCCCAAGTCTAGGATTCTTTGTGCTCCAGATAGTACTGTGTCCTCTGGCAAAGACAAGGGACCCTTCTGCCCCCACAGACAGAAGACAAAGGAAATCAAGGACGCAGGAAGACTAAGCTGTGCAGGTCAGAGGTCAGGTGAGGTGGGGAGAAGGGCGAAGATGAAGATCTGTCCAGGAGCACCAAGCAGCTGAGAGGTGGGGACAGGAGTTAGATTACAGGAATTCATAACAGATCAAGTCACCAAGGTGAGTGATCAAGGGACACCTTTACCTAAAGCTCTGAGGTGACTTTTGGCTCTACATAGGGGTCTCACTGTCCATCAGTTAACAAAATCCCTGGTGGCATTTTCCTAATGGGTCTTTACCCAAGGTGTGGGGGTGGGGGTGTGCTGATCTAGGAGACTCCAGTTTGTTTTTTGCTCTGCTCCACCTAACTGTGGCACCTTGGACATAACCCTTGGAAAATATGGAAAATAAGAACAAAATATAAGAAGTTTGTGATTCTATGACTTCACAACCTCCCTGTCTACAACTTCTTTCATCAATCTATTGACTTCTGGGGGAAAAAATGATTACAAATATATACAGGCCCTTTCTTTTCATGAAAGTCAAGAAAATACTAAAATCCAGGCCAACGAGCCCCTTAGAGAGTAGGCTCCTTCTCACACCTCCAAAGACAAGGCTTCGCACTAAGAGAGACACAATAATAATCTCCCAACCAGCATTTCCTTTGCTGCAGGCAACTGCCCAGAGGACTCCTTCATTATAATCTTTCTATGAATCACTGAAGGGGTAAATACCATCTCTGTTTGCCTCTGGAGGAATAAAAACATATTATAAAAGAGAAATAAAAATCTGTGGTATATCTGAAAATAGCAACCAGATGTTGACTTCCCAGTTCACCATCCTGTACCATCCAACTCTTCCTTGACTTGCTTCATACAACAGAGGCAGATGGGGACCCCCGTGCCCCAGTATCCCTGGATCACTATCAAACTGTCTTGGACTAAATGCAACGAGGCACAACTAGGGTTCCTAACTCCTTCCCTACTGCAGGTGCCCCTGCAGTCACATGCTTTTGTCAAGTGATCTGCAGCTTCAGGCTGCTCACTCTGCAGTAAAGAAGAGGGGGAAACACAGGGAGAGTAAGAAAACACAGCTCTCTCCTGGGAGCCTCACAGCCTCCTAGCTTATGAAACACAACTGCCTTGTTACTTGCCCCCAGAAAATCCCCCAGGCCAGCAGAACATGCTCTGAGGTCAACGCCCCCTCCCACCACACTGCTGCCCCTTTTGATCCATCCAAGAGGAGTAATACTTGCTGAGGGGACCTGCTGATGTCTTGACCTGGTTCAGAAATGCGGGCATATTATACCAACTGGGCAGGGAGACTTATTTAAAAAGGCTGTGTCTCACACTCAGTACCGGGGCCCACCAGTGCTGAGCTTTGCACCAAGCTCTCAGCTTCCTCTGCCTCCAACAAACTTTGTGACT